>JAPTHA010000018.1:937394-962662 GCA_029814585.1 Gymnapogon annona | reverse complement strand
CCTTTCAAAACAGTGATAGAGCCCAACCCTGATGAACAGACTCCCCATCATCCTGCTCCAGCGGGACGTGTCTCCTCTTTATGTTACAGAAGGAAACTCTTTTTTTTTTTTTTTTTTTTTTTGTCTCATAACATCCTGTTTTTACACTTTGACACGTTTTATTACCCCCCACAGGGACGAGAGAAGCTGTTGAGGTGCAGAATCTCGGGGCCTCATCCTTTAAGTGGGATTCCAGAGTAGAATGGCTGTCAGTGTTGTGCTTTTGTTAGCTGAGCATTATTTAAATGTAGTGCTGGATGTGGCGGCGCTACATAATTAATGGGCCGATGTGTTGTGCATCTGCTGTGAAATATAACACCATCTGTCTTTGATGCCGCTTTGCTCCGGCATAATTCTGTCAGCGCTTTGACTTTTTCTCCTACATCATCAATATTGTTCTCAGCTTAAGCGTATTTAGGACGGAGCGCCATGCCGCCACCTGAGACGCACACCTGTCTTTCACAAGGGATTCTGGGAAATGTAGGAGAGGGGCCTCTACAGATTGTAGTAATGAAAATTAAAAGTAGAAACGATGAAAATGCTGGAAAAGTTACCAAAAAAAAAAAAGAAGAAGAAACGGAAGGCTCTGGAAGGTATTGGGAGTAAGATGTGGTGGGAATCAGGATCGTGTGTGTGTTATGATGGTGCGTGTTACATTCTTTTGTGTTTTGATGGTGTGTGTTACATTCGTTTGTGTTTTGATGGTGTGTGTTATAGTGGTTTGTGTTACATTCGTGTGTGTTATGGTGGTGTGTGTTGCATGTGTGTGTTTTATGGTGGTGTGTGTTACATTTGTTTGTGTTTTCATGGTGTGTGTTGCATTCGTTTGGTGTTATGATGGCGTGTGTGTTAGGGTGGTGTGTGATGCATTCGTTTGTGTTATGGAGGTGTGAGTGTATTATGGTAGTGTGCGTTACACTTATGTGTGCTGTGGTGGTGTGTGTTACATTCGTGTGTGTTGTGGTGGTGTGTGTTACATTTATGTGTGTTGTGGTGGTGTGTGTTACATTTGTGTGTGTTATGGTGGTGTGTATCTTGGAGTGTATCTGTGGAATGCAGTAGTAGTTGAGCTGAGCAGAGTCTGTGCGATAACGGAGATCAAAGCGCCCTGAGACCTCATCAGCCTTCCCAGCATGCTCGCTGCTGATCCACCTGATATCAGGTGCAGGCCCCTCCCCTCGCTCCAGTCTGTGTGTGTGTGAGTGTGTGTATTGTCTGCTTTGCTCGTGGTCCGCTGTGCATTCATTAGGCCGGGGCTGCTGTGTGTTTGTGTTGTGCAGCTCCTCTGATCAGATGAATAATTTATTAAAATGTGGAGCGGCAGCGGCTTCCTCTGCTCCTGGGTCCGGGCTGTGAAGGTGCTGACATTGGATCAGGGATGCATCGAAGCACCTCGGCCGACAGATTCCCAAAGCTCAGAGGCGTGTGCAGGTGTCTCTGCTGACACGAAACCGTGGAGGGTTTACTTGGGATGTGGTTACGTCAACACCGTTCACAGCAGAAGCCTCCGCTCGGTTCATTTAGGCCCAGGGTCCACGGATTAAATCAATCTTCTATAAACACAAAAGGTTGGAAGACAGTCAACCAAAGGACGTAACAGTGTTCTGACTTTCACAGCCTTCTAATTATTTGGATGATGAAATGAATTATTCCATCCAAAGCACTACATGTGTGAAGCATCTGAGAAGAGTGGGGCACCTGCATGTCGAATTAAAACAAATTTATGGCTATTAAGACATGTTTTTTACTGCCACTTTGGTCAAATTTCAAACAGATAACTGTACAACATATATTTATTATAGACCAATCACAAAAATACATACATTTCCTGTGTTAAGAAGCTGTAGAAACACCTCCTATATTTTAATAGCTTCTTAAGGCATCGTTCTACAGTATGTTTCCATGGTAACGCTACACGTTGCTTGTTTCAGTATGAACAACGGCTAAAATGTAATCAAAACCAATTTTCAGGAAATGGAACACAACTCAAACGGCAACGAGCACTTGAACGGTCAAGCACCCGAATCAAAGGTGATGATGATGTGTAGGAATAGGAATAAAATGGAGGACTGTGTCTGAAAACATCCCGACTGTAATGTGTAGCAGTGTGTCTTGTAGTTTGGTACAGAATAATGAGCTGTGATCCACCTGTGAAGAAACTCCGACCGGCCGTCTTCACACCTGGCATTAATGCCCATCCTGCTCAGTACACCGGTCCACATTCTCTATCAGTCTGAACACGGATTTGTCCTCGGGGTCATTTTTCAGCGTCTTAAAAGAAGTGACATTTTCACAACCTCCCCAGTGCCTCCGTGGATCCTTCAGAAGTCTTAATTTCTATCATCCTGAACCGAGCCTTTAATCTCCTTAAATGGATAATGAATCCTTAAAGCTGACGTTCAAAGGTTTTACAAATCCCACAGACTATAAAGGATATGACTATATTTGAGTTGTAAATTTCTGTATGGAACCACTCCAACGTGTCATGTATTTTAGTGTGCTTCAGTGTATTTTCTGTGCGCGTCGGTGTCTAATGTCCAAGAGAGCTGTTGTACTATTATTTATGTCAGATGCATGTAAATATATGTTCAAAAGTCATACATGTACTTTCCTCAATCGTTCTGTACCCTGCTCATCACAGATGCCTCATACATGTCGTCTCAGCAGTGTAGAAATTCACAAGCATATTTTCATCGCTCAAAAATTCAATCATTACTGAAGTGTATGCAAAAAGCTGATAACATCACATACGACAGTCAAGGCCGACATATTGATATTTGAGATGTATTGATTGATTGAATAAAACAAAAAAAAAAAACAACTCCAACGTTAAGGTTGCCTTGAGGCAGAAGTATAAATTATCTGTGCAAAGGGACATTACAGTATACCAGTATGTTCAACCTGACATGCAATTTATGTGCAGTGTTTTATTCAGAGGAGCTTCTTTATTTGCATATTTATGATCTTACAAGCAATGATCCGAAAGGAGAAGCTTTGAGATCAGATATGCTTACAGCTGGAGGTTCTCTGGACAGATGTTCATGCAGAGTCTGAACTCAACCTGAAGCCATTTAGTGTAAAATACATGAGGCACGTGCTGTGGTGCTCTGTGTGTAACCTCGGTTCCACAATGAAGTCAATACAGAAGAATGTTAAATGCAATACCATTGGCAGCCACTAGGGGCGTTGGTCCCATTGACTTGCATTGACGTTTACTCTAGAAATGCAAAATAGTTTATTTCCAGGACTCCTTTTGGTTTGAGTATATTTATCCTGTTATTTACATTTGTCATCACTGTATCACAGACCCCTGTTTGTACAGAAACACCTGAATTCAAGTTGTCCACATAATTTATGTGTAAAAACAGAACGGCGGGTGAACGCAGACAGGAAGTGAAGAGTTCATCTTAAGGTGATGAGGACAATGTGTTCACTTCACTTCTGTGTCTGTCTTTTTGGCTTTTTCCCATATAATTTTAAAAAAATCTGAATAATGTAGGATCCATGTAGGGGAATGTGGGTCAGTGGGGCTTTACCCCCCATGGGACCGGGACCACACCCCCCACCGTACACAGACTGACGAGTCAGCCCGTCTGCCTCGCTGCTTACCTCTCTACATGACGTCATGTATTTTTCATAAAGTCTGCATCCTGTCGTCAATATTTCATAAGCATTATTGACAAGCGGGTGAGACGGCTGTAAAGAGTTACTACCCCCCCTCCCTCTCTCAAGCCCTACCCTCACTACTCGCTCTGGCCTGTAATTAAATTAGCTCTGTCTGCGGATGACAAAGGGCCAGTCATTGGGCTCTGCTTAGATAGCACGTACTAGCTGCACTTAAAGCGGATATGAAGTTAAGAAGGAATGCGCTGAGCTGGGCCGGACCGGGCCGAGCTGGGCTTAGGGCTGCAGTTGGAGATGCTGGATAAAAACTCGGTACCACGGAGCCCTGAGGGGTCCCCGTCAGGTTCATATTCCAGTAGAATATGAAGTCCATGCTTTAATTTACATTTTAGAGGTGAGGCAACACAGGTCATGTGATGCAGCATAGAAACTCGTCTGTTCAGAAAAGTTGTGTATAGTTCAGGGTGTGGCCTCTGTGATTGAGTACAATTAAGAAAAGCTCAATTAAAAAGTACTTTTAAATTGGCAAGCCGTTCAGAGTGCACGTTGTGTATGTTGTATAAGCATGCAAAGAATGTACATGAAAAGTCAAAATTATTGTTATTATTTGCAGATATGTATAAATGTACAGGGGTATTGAAGAAATAATGACAGTTCAATAGTCAGTGTCATAGACCACATCAACATCAACACCACGTCAGTGTCACATCAACACACGTGATAGGTGGACTGTGTTCGTAAATATAAATAGGTGATTGCGGGACATGTTGATGCTGTTTCCTGTGCTGAGCGTTGTCCATGTGGACGTCTCCACTGCACGCGGTTAAAGTGGACCACAAACCTAGTGGTGAAGGTCACTGATCCTCAAACGAGGGCCCCAGACAAAAAGGACAAACTCCTCTATTTGTCTGCTCTAGTTTTCTTTACGTCCTTTTCTTCCCTCTGTCCGTCCATTTTCAGAGGCTCAGAAATAACTGGACAAATTGAGACAGTTACAGATATTCTCCCAAGGAAAGTTAGAGTTTGAGCTGTTCTCACATTAAATAATTACCTTGATTGGGAAAAAAACCCCATAATGCAACACTTGTTTTTACCGATTCTTTTATTTGATTTATTTACTTAATTATGATTTAATTACTTTTTCCTTCATTCACAGTTGCATTTATTTTTTTGGAATGTTCTTTGCAGTAGAGGGTTAGAGGCGAATTTTAGTTTTTTTTTCTAAAGTAAAGCTGTGGAACTCTTGCCACAACCATGCATTGCTGGATTCGAGGAGACAATGGCATTGTTTTTAATATGATGTCTGAAGTCTGGATCCTAAATGACATCACCAAACGCTGGAGATGCTTTTCTTTCCTACAGACGTACCTTCAGTTGCTGCTTGTTGGTCTCAGTTTAAAATGGTTGTAATTCCTCAATGGTTGGTGTAGAGTTTTTGTTTAACCTCTTGAATCAAAGCTGAGCGTCCACACTTACATAAAATGACCAATATGTGTCGCTGTACTATTTCTTGTGGACATGAGTGGTTGATATTGTCCAGCGTATCCACAGCTGTTCTCATATTCACAACTAATAACAGAAATCTGAACCTGCCCTTCCTCGTCTCCTTGTCTCCTCTCCTTCTACCCTATGAGATTGTGTACAAAATTACAATTTAAACCAAATGTAATGATATTTGTCCCAATATAACTAGATTCTGACATGAATCATGGTTGTAATGTATCCCAGACCCCTGTTTGAAAACAAACCGCTGGATTCAACGTGTCCACATACTTTTGTCCATAAAGTGTATGTTTATTTACTCGTTTACTCCTCCGTGACCGTGTTGTTGTGTCTGTTTTTCTTCTTCAGTGCTTCCCACATGCTCACCGCTGGACTTCCACTGCGACAATGGAAAGTGCATCCGTCGCTCCTGGGTTTGTGACGGAGACAACGACTGCGAGGACGACTCGGATGAACAGGACTGTCGTACGTATAAACACAAACAAAGTCACAGAGCTCTAAGGCCCCGGGGCCGGATGAGCGATTACAGCGGACGGATGTTGGATGCGGTTGTGTACTGTTCGTTCTGAGTTGAGCGTCCTGACCTTTGACCTCCGTGTTTCTTTTTCCTGTTTTGACTGGTGGTTTTGCTCTGGGTGGAGTACACAGCATCTATTTGTGTCTGTTTGCAGTGCGTTTGTGTTTGTATATCTGCGCTCGACTCCACTCGTAGCTGGCCATAGTTTGTTTTGCATTAGAAGGCTCGACTGTGAGATTTGATCAACGGTCGATCATTAGCAGAAACTCTTCATACATATCTGAGTTTATTTTTAAAGTTCACAGCTTTTAAAGAACGACACAAGGTTTCTTTTAGTTTAATTTCATAGTACAGAGTATGGTTGGAAAAGACAATAGTCCAGAATATGGCCGTGTAACAGAGCTTGTCTTTGAGCTGAACTGTTTGTTGCTAATTGAATCTAATCCTTTCATTTCTGATTTCACAGTTTCCTCAATTATACTCCCATCTGATCATTTCCTCACGTATGCACCAGTTTTAGAACAAGAGTAATGAAATTACACTATGGCAACGAATAGCGATGCCAATGTTATTTTCACCTAGTTGTTTTGTCCTCTCTCTCAAAGCAGTCATTATCATGGTTCTAGCATTTCCCCTTACCGTATTTTTACATAATAAAGAAGAACAACAAACATATATAAGAAATATAAGATAAACATACAGTCCAACTGATTAATTCAGTTGCTAAGGTATCGGGCTGGTGCATAAGGGACCTGTGTTCGATTTCCAGCATCCAGTTGGTTGTGTCAGGAAGGGCATCCGATGTAAAAACTCAAATATGCAAATTGGATTTACTGTTGCGACCCCGGAAGGGAAAGAGCCGAAAGAAATCATCATAACATAAACATACACTATATAAGATATATGGCTGGTGCATATGGGGACCCGGGTTCGACTCCCAGGATGAGCGTCCAGTGGGTTGTGTCAGGAAGGGCACCCGACATAAAAACTCTTTACAAAATGCGAGACCAGGAACAGACATTTCATCTTGAAAGGCATGTCTGTCTGCGGTCAGACTCAGCACCAGTTCCAGTTCCAATGATTCTGGCTGTTCTGAAATCCTGACAGGAGGGTTTTCGATAGTCACTGAAGTCCATGCTTTCTCGATCTCTCCAATGACTTGCAGGAGAGTTGCATGGCGCGTCTCCCGGTAGCTGTGACATTGTGCTCTCCATCCATCATCCACTGCTCCCACTGTCATTAAAGCTCCAGTTCACGGAGACGTCAAGTGGAGTACTTTGGTTAAGCCTCCGGGGATGATGCCTACAGTACCCTTGTGCGGTTGTCAGTGTGAAATTAACAAACATGTGAAATTATATATTTGAAGAATTTCACATATAAGTCACACCAGAGTATAAGTCGCACCCCGGGCAAACTATGAAAAAAAGTGTGGCTCATAGTCCATAATAAACAGAAACTGTACAAGTAGGTCTACAAAATTGTATGATTTGAGTAAATACATTTGTGCATTGGATATATTCTCAACGACTGTTGTTTAATGTGTGTATTCAAATCTGAATAAGGGAGTCTATAAAGTATCCACATTATAAATCAGCTAAAATGTCATTGTATCAGCCAAGAATTTTGCGATCAGTGTATCCATATTCACAACTACATAATCACATGCATCACTTATTATTGATGCTATATAGTCTGCATTAGGTATCGAAACGCTGCCACCATCAGGTCTATCGTAGGGCCCTTAATTATTGAACACAACCTGTTAGAATGACACACGTCACTTCAGCCAATTCCATTAAACCAACCCAGTTCAAGCTCCCAGTGGTGTCGTCCCAATGCTAATAGAATGATCGAAAAGAAGTTCAGCCAGACCAAAATACTATGACCGACATTACAAAATCAAAGTCGTTTAATAGATATATGACGAGAACGCAGCTGTACTTCCTAGTTTTGTCATAGCTCTCATTTAGTTTCATTTGGTTTTCAGCCCTCGACGAATGAAACCCTGGGTCATTTCTGGTGTTTTCACTCCTGTCCCCCCGTTCCCTTTGCCCTTTTTTTTTTGTTCCGTTCCATTCCACACACGTGATGAATGATGAAACTAACTCCTATCCATCAGAAATCCGCCATTGTGTAATGTCGCTCTGCATGGGAATATTACAGCCCATCAGTGTCGACATGTGTAAAGGTCAGGTTGTTCTAAAGCAGAACAGTATAAACAATGTAATTTAAAAAACAAAAAACAATTTAATTTAAAAAACAAAGGTCTAAACATGTGAGACTAAAACATCTACCACAAAGAGACATTCTGATCATCCACAGACATGCTGTTGATCACATTGTCCCCAATTTCTAATCCCCTTTTGAGACAGATGTCCCTCCCGCGCCGCATTTTGTTCACCATCATTCAAAAAGTCCTTAACCCTTTCCGCTATGGAGGAATTCAAAGGCTGACTGTACGCTGAGGTTCAGAGATTTCTATTGCAATATAACATATTGGTGAGGGGGTGGGGGTGGGGTGGAGTGGGGTGGAAGTGGGCGGAACAGACAATGGCAGAGTGCAGTGGGAGAAAGACCTGTTTTAATGTTGTTTTGGTGCAACACTCTTCTAAATAATTCTATATGTTAGGGATAGTGTTGCTTTGCACTGTTGCACAGGTCAAATAGTACGCAGTAATAGTGAAGTAATATTTGAAGGGTTATTTGAAGGGTTATTTCTGTAATCTCAAAGTTTCGTTCTACACACATATACAGTAGTTTGATTTTTTCTTTTTAAATGTTTTGCTATAACACACTGTTTAAAGCATTTGCTACATATAATTGTGATAGCGAATGACCGCATATTGAAAAGAATGGCCAAAAAAAACGACACTTTTTTTCAGTGCAAAAGCAACATAAAGAAACGCAGGCGGCCTGTTCTAATGGCAGTCCTTATAGGGTTTATGATCTAATATTTAGTGGGAGGGGTGTGTGTTCAGGTCGATTCCAGCTTTTCATTAAAAGTGCATTGACTGTTTGCTCTGCCTGTTGACTACAGGTACGTGTTGGCTCTTTGTTTCATTCCTCCTGCCTCTGTTCCTCTGTTGACCCACATTCAGTATCAGCACAGTTTCCTGATGCGTGGGGTGATGGAGGGGGGGGTCTGTCTGTCTGCTCACTGCCACTATGAATTTTTCATCTTCTTGCCCAGTAAATTTGCCTCCCTCCCCATTTCCCTGAACTACTTATTATTTCATGATTCCCTGTTTCTTCGCGCCGGCCCGTCTCCCATCTAGCCACATTTTCTGTTTTCGCAGCAGGTTTTCGTTTCTTGATGATTTTTTTTTTTTTTTGAGACAGTGACTCCTGCGGCGGTGCGTCTTTGTGCTTGAACGTGAGCGTGGATTCTGAATTCCTGCCGTTTCAGAGACATTTCACAGTCGGAGAGGCCACTCGCTCACTCATTCGCTCACATGCAGGCGGCCTGGTAATGACTCCAAGTGCCCTTTGACCTTTGACGTTTTGGCTGCTGAGTGAATGATGAGCATCTTGAGGGCTTGTTGACCTCTGACCTCTGTCTGTTTACCTCACGGATGGGAGGGGAGAGAGAGCATGGGAGAGACTCGCAGAGGAAGGCATGAATTCTCTTCCAATAAGCTGAATAATACATTAAATGAGTGGATTTGTCGATTGTGGGTTTAATTAAATTTTAATTCTGACGGGCCTGTAGGCGTCTGGTTTTTATTTTTTTGTATTTTTGGGGGGTTGGGAGTGACTGGGTTCAGGTTCAGTGCATGTTGTTCACGTTGACGGCAGTATGACGATCATCTTCACCCTTGAAGTCAGCTAGTGTGACGGTTTCTTCTATTGGATGTTCCCCCCATATCTAACCTTTGTTAAGTGATTTATCAACATTTATTAAATTATCTGCATTTTTAATTTTTTACTGTCACTAAAGTACTGTAATTCACTGATGATGTAGATGTATCATAGGAGCTCAGAATAAATTCAAAAGTTATTATTTCTGAAGCAGAAAACTGAAGGAAAAATGTCTTTATCAACAAAACTATTTTAACTAAACCTAAAAACAAAACAACCATTGTTTTTGATTTAACTCCTTGGGTTTTACTGGTGTTACAATGTTGTAGTAGATGACGGTTTCCATGGTAACTAAAGAGCCTCTGAACATCCAAATATCATATCTGGTGACCATGAAAAGATGAGTAACTATTTTACACCGATTATTGACATGTATTGATAGGATTAATGGATTAACATGTGTTAAACGTGTAAGTCAATGCTTTTGGTCTCTGAGGGTTAAAGGAAATATCAGACTCAAAGAACAAAGAATTAAACGGACACAGAAACAAATGAAGGTGAAACACTGGTTGTAGATTTCTTCTCCCAAAATGACGATGTCCTCATCCATAGGACACAATTAAGAATGCATTGATCTAATACTGGTATGGATTGTTGGTCCAGTCTGGACTCAAACCGCTCAATTGGGTAGATTAGATCAATAAGTGAATCGATTCAAATCAGGTCGATGTTACATTATATACACATATGTGTCTCTATATATTAGTGTTAAACTGAGACTGCATCATGACTGAGACCAGCATGTATTGAAAACCCAGACTAAATCCAAGATTTTCCAGATATGACCCAGATTATGGCCTGATATTACTAATTTACTTTTGCAAGCCTGATAGTTACACAATTGTACGATTCCATGTAATGGGAGGATCTTGGTCAAATCCAGGAGTGGCGTCTTTTTGGCTGGATTATTTAAGAATGCAAAAGTATGTTTTTCATCACTTTTTCCCCTAAATTTTTATGATAATACACAGTGGAGGGAAAACATTTGGCTGCTTTTCCATCAGTTAACATGAACAGGGAGATAAAGTCAGGAACATCTGCACTTTTCTGTTACTTATGTAAACTGTTGCACAGTCTGTTTAACTATGACGGGCCATTATTATTGTAATTTAGTAAGTGTAACTTCAGAATCCCACAAATTACACTATATGGACCAAAGTATGTGGACACGTTGAATTCAGATGTTTGTTTTCTAACAGGTCTGGGACATAAAACAATGACTAATGGCATAATATAGTTTTATATTGGGATAAATATTAGGGGTTAAACTGTTACTTTTGTTTCCAACATACCTCAAAGGTGATTTTGACTTAATTTCTGAAAAATTGATTTTGCTTTTTATTTTGTATGACTATGATTTTAAATGTTCTACCTCCCAAAATGGTGTTTTCCGCACTATAAGGAGCACTTAAAAGCTTGTCATTTTCTCCAAAATCGACACTGCACCTTTTAACCGGATGCACCTTATGTGTGCACTGAGTTCCAAAATCTGTACAAATGTTGTGTGATTTTAGTCAGCACTTCCCTTGATTGACTGTCGGGCCATTTCCTGCCGATGGGAAAATGGTCCATGAAGTGCCAACAGAAAATCAAAAGAAACTGACAACGATCAGGCACAGGTTTTTATGTGGCATCCACCAGACCCCTATGGACCAGACATCCACAGACCAGACCTGCGTGAACGAGACCGGCGCAGATCAGACCGGCACGGACCACATACGTACGGACCAGACCAGTGCCAAACAACCTATTGATTCCTCACAAGTTCTGCTATCTAGTTGGCTCTGCAGATGTGATGCTCTGCTCCGTACTGACACAACCGCTGTCACTGAAGGATGGCAGGTACTGACACAGCTGTGATTGTCGTGCCAGCAACCAATCCCTAAGGTTGAGGCACTCCGAGAGGCGTTTTGGCACGCTTCCCAGCTGACCGTGATAGGTCCGCCAATGAATGAGCGGTGGTTGGCGCTCTTTCCTGGACCAATGGAACTCATGTCCCTGATACGCCCAATAATTCAGTCTTATGTATGGCTCAAGTACAGAAATAGACTCATAATTGAGACTGCGTCTTACAATCCAGCGCGCCTTATGGTGCGGAAAATACAGTATCATCATCTACTTCATATCTCACATAGGAACAAAGATCTCCCATTGAACTTTAACCAAACATGGTTTATGTCTCAATTCAGCATAAACAAGATATCGTACACCTGTAGCCATGATGTGTCCCAATACTTTTGTCCACGTAGTGTATTTTAGATGACACAGGAATATTTAGAGTCCTGCTCCGACCTGCATAGATTCCATGTGCGGCTCAAGGGCTAGTGATGGCGTTTGGATTGACTGATGGATTCCTAGAGTTCTGTATGTGGCTTCAACTGACAGCGATTCTGATTTTCTGTCTGTGTTTGTCTCACCTGTCTGACACTCATGCACTCGCAGCACAGATAAATTATAAATTCCCTCCAGCTCAAGGCCATCCATCATCACTTCTCCTTGACGAACCTGTTTAGTCCGCCCAGGGCCATCATGATCAGGATTCACCATCGATTTCTCTGCGTTTGGTTTTTTTTTTAATCTGTTTTATCAGCGCGTGTGTGGTGCGTTTAAAGGAGAGGTTGCAGAAATGTAGGGTTTTGAAACCGAAAAACACTCAATGTCAGACGGGACTGAAAAGTTTACAGGGGAAGAAGCTTGTGTTCCGCCGTCATGGAAACCGCTGCCGCCAATGACGAATGTGATGTTTTATCTGGTGACTGGAGGTGAACTGTCCCGTTAAAATGCACATTAACATCGACGCCACGGCTGCTTTTTCACTTCAGACATGAAGAAGCGTGAAAACTGTTGAAAACTGTGACGGATTGTAGTCATAAACATCAGGCTTGACGGACATTTTAGTTGCATTTAGTTGCATTTGTATCTCACCACGTTAAATTTTACAATACAAGAACAGTACAATATTCTACGTGACACTTATCAGTTGTACTTACCTCATCGTTGACAACAACAAATATTTCCAATGATAAATGTGGAGTTAATATTCAGGGTTTGGATTTATTAATGTGTTTTAAATAAAAGGAAAAGTAATTGAAAACTTTTAAGCCTTTGCAATTTCATGACCACATTAAGAATTCCCACATTTAAAGTATAAATATATATATATATAGAGAGAGAGAGAATATAAGAAATTCATTCTCTTAACATGTTTCTATCCAGTATTGATGTTCCAGACTGTCAGCAGGAGGGGTCAGTCTGGGCCAGTGAAGAACACAACAGAAGACCATTTAACTTTAAATTAATGACTTACTTTCATCCCCTCAAAACATTGTTTCTTCTCGGTTGTCATTCCATCTGGTCACTTTTTAAAGCTCTGATCAAAGACTCTATGGTGTTAGTTTTCTTAAACCAACAGAGTGACTCACGCCTCCCCACCCAGTGGTCTCATAGACCCCCTGGGCCATCACTGGAAATAAATACACTTCATAGCTGTACAATGTAATACATTGGCATCTTTGAAAGAACTTCACTGCTCTTTTATTTCCAGCACTACTGATAAATTGAAGTCATTTTGAATATTTGATTGTATAAGTTCTACCTTTAGCTTCTTTAACTCACACTAGAGCAAGCATGTTGAGCATCAGACACTGACAGGAGAATTAACATAGCATATCTGTAGGAATTAATTTGACTCAACGTAATTAGATTTTGTAAATATAAATTAATATCGATCAAACATAATTATCCTGGTAATCCTCAGTACAGCAGATGATACAGCGGAGGATCACTGTGCAGAGCAATGTTATGCAGCTCAAAAGCATCTGATGAAACATGTCATATCTAGTTTACCGGTGTCTGCAGTTAAACATCCTGAATCAGCCCACGCACTGACGTTAAAGAAGTCTTTAAAGTTATGAGTTGCTTCCTGATGACTCTCATATTACTTATTATTTAGTTATGAAAACTGGAGCAAAAACAGGGTCTCCAGTGCATTCAGGATGTTCAGACGCCTGTAAGTTCTCCCACATTTTGTTTCATTTCAGATTCTTCTATAAATACATTCCATTCACCCTTCAAATACGACACCACAATCACAAAGCAACAAAGCAACAGAAAGTTTGACTCTTCTGATAATTCATTACAAAAAAAATCCTGAAATATAAGACCTTGATTGGGTACTTATTAAAACCCCCTCTGGCAGAGTGATTCCCCGAGCTGGGTTCACTTTTCTTTTTTGGATGTCTATGCCATAATTCTTGGCAGAAACGTCTGAGCTGCATCAGGTTAAATGAGTCTGAAAACACGAGGCTGAAACATAACAAAATGTGGAAAACTCTAAAGAGTCCGACAACTTTCCAAATGAACTGCAATAAAAAACAACCATGGGCTGTAATGTTCCCACTTGTGTTCCATCATACTTTAATACCTTTAATAACTGTTTACTTTGGACACGCTATTGGCTGGACGTGGTGTGAAAAAAAGATCTTAATTAGTCTTAAATTGGACTGGATAATGTCTGTAATTTAAGACTGTGACATTAAGGAGCAGTGGTGGTGGACGGGTCAGGCTTACTGTAGTAAACTTATAGGCACTGCAATATCAAAAGGTCCATTAAATGTACCGTATTTCACGCACTATCAGGTGCACTTAAAAGCCTCTGCCTTTTAACCCAGTGCACCTTATGTGTGCACTGAGTTCCAAAATCTGCAAAAATGTTGTTGTGTGAATTTAGTTAGTGCTCCTCTTGAATGACTGTCAAACCATTTCCCGCCAACCTAGGGATCTATGTATGTAAGAAGACTATTTACAATGTTTTTCCTGCGAAGGGCCAACAGAGAATCAACAGGAACTTACAACGATCAGACACAGGTTTTTATGTGGCATCCACCAGACCCGTATGGACCAGACCCTTGCTGACGAGACCTGTACGGACCAGACCCGTATGAACCAGACCTGTATGAATGAGACCCCTATGGACCAGACCCGTACTGACGAGACCTGTAGGGACCAGACCCGGCGCTCTCTGAACGGTGCCAAACAACTGATCGATTCCTCACGAGTTCCATAATCTCCTTGGCTCTGCAGATTTGACAAGCCGCTCTGTACTGACACGACCGTTGTCATTGAAGGATGACAGGTATGGAGACAGCTTGTAATTGGCACACTCCAGCAACCAATCCCTAAGGTTTAGGTACTCCGAGAGGCATTTTGATGCTTCCCAGCTGACCCTGATAGGTCCGTGAATGAATGACAGGCGGTTGGCGCTCCTTCCTGGACCAAGGGAACTCGCGTTCGTGGTGCGCCGAATAATACTGTGCGCCTTATGTATGAACAGAAATATGAAGTACAGAAATAGACCCCGTGAATCTGGTGCGCCTCGTGGTGTGGAAAATACGGTAGATTAAGTAAAGGGTCCTTGATACGGGCCTTAAAATTGAAATTATTCTCAGGTTCAGTCCTGGCCTCAGTCATTATGTAAGTTATTGAATCCCAGACCCCTGTTGGAAAAGAAACACCTGAATTCAACGTGTCCACATACTTTTGTCCACATAGTGTGCCTTGTCGTGCTCTGGGTCCAATGGTCTTGTGTGTTCTGAACGTCCTCTTCCTCTTTCTTCAGCTCCCAGAGAATGTGAGGAGGACGAGTTCCACTGCCAGAACGGCTACTGCATTCGCAGCCTGTGGCACTGCGACGGCGACAACGACTGTGGAGACAACAGCGACGAGCAGTGTGGTGAGTGCACTTGAACGCACCGTCACGCTCCCTAAACCTATCACGAATTCAGTGGTGGTGTTGTTGTTGTCGCTGTTGTTGATCTGAATGTCGGGGGTTGTTCTTTCAGATATGCGTAAATGTTCAGATAAAGAGTTCCGCTGCACAGACGGGAGCTGTATCGCTGAACACTGGTACTGCGACGGAGACACCGACTGCAAGGACGGGTCGGACGAGGAAAACTGCCGTAAGTTCCTCACACGCGCGATCATGGTCTTTAACCCTCGGAAGCATCAGTGTCTGCTCTAATTTATAAATTTGTCACCGTGTGCCGTGTTCAAATCTTTTTATCATTTTTATCACTTTGTCATGTTAAAAATAATCATTTGTGTTATAGTTTGGTTCACAAAAGAATAATTTTATGTTTGGAATATGTTTATTTGTTAACCTTTTTAAGAATATTTTTTTCAAAACATGTTGAAGATCTATACAGTATATGATATACTCTATATAAAATGAGAGTGGGTCTTTTGTATTTACTGTAGAATGGATCAAAGGTTCAGATGTAATCCCATTGTAAATGAATCAGGGTGATTTTGACCCACATGTGAAGGTTGTTGCAGGAACACAAAAGGTACAATTCCATAAAATGTATAAAAGGTAAATTAAACACTTGAATGGCATGATGCCAGTAATTATATTTTGAAGAATTCCTAGAATATGAAAAAATAACATTTCATCACAAAGCTATTCTAAGAATAAACAAGTATCATGTTTAATCCACTTATGCATTTAAGGGTTAAGCATAAAATGTCCAAAAACTACAATATTCCAACCAGGCTCAGACATACGTAATTCAAATCTAATATTCTTCTTGTTTACATTCAGTTTCATCCATTTTTTTATGTTTACAGACTTAAAACCAAACGCTTCTTTTCTTTTCGTCTACTTCAGATCACAGTAGTAAATGTTACTATCATATCTTTTATTGCTCTTATTGAAATTGATCTTATCAAGTTTTACTTAGTTTTATTGTTTTAAGACCGTTGTTTTATTTGTGTCGTGATGTTTTGGATTGTTTTTTGTAGTTGTTGCTGTACTTTGTTGCGTGTGTGTTTTTTTTTTATTTGTGTAATATACAGCACTTTGTTTTCAGCTGTAGTTGGCTTTAAAGTGCTCTATAAATAAAGATGATATGGTATGGTATTATCTACCATAATTAGTAGCAGAATATAATAAACGCTGACCCTAATGAGGCCTCCGCTGCAGAAATCTGAACTAGTCTGTCTAATATTTATGAATTTCCATAAGGAAATCTTCAAAATGAAACAATTTAAAGATGAACGGCACAAGGTCTAATTATTTTTTGTGGATATGTTGATGCTTATAAACGTAGACCACAGCTCACAACTGTAAGAAAACACGCTCTACTAAAATGTCCAATAGCTTTTAAACCACTAAAACCATCATTACGCTATAAAACATCACGTGTAAAGCGGCCATCGTCAGAGTTTTACTTTCACTGATTGGGAATTTCCAACTGGATTATATTCTTTACACAAACCCAAATCATTAAAATATTTCATATGCGATATAATAACTGAAATTTTACTTTGCTTGTAAACACAGCCAGCGGTAATTTCCCTTCCTGTCTAGATTTTTACCCGTCAGCTGTGAATGCCCATATAAAAACTGAGGGCGAACATGAATCTGTCAACATATCACTTAATGTAAGAACAGACATCCATATCTGTCAGACTCTAGGGCTGACAGATGTGTCTCACTACTGTCTCTGTGCTGACAGCTTGGCAATTGGTGATAACAATTAATGAAATGGTTTAATATGTTTCCAGTCTTCAGACAACATTTAAGTCATTTTTAGCCAGGATAAATCAGACTTTTGTTTTGTTTTCTGCTGTGTGGCTCCTTATTTTGGGGCGGGGGTGAACCAAGACAACCAACTTAGTCTGGTCCTAAATGAACTGGTGTGGATTTGACCCAAAGGAGAAGCTAAGAGGCCAGACTGTTGTCATCATATGTCACTTGTTGTGAAATGATCCCAAGTGAGATAAAATATCATATATATGTGAGGTAATATTGAAAACAAGGAGCGTGGGGAGGTTGTACATTGAGCTGCTGGTGGGTGTAAGCTGTACTTGAGTCCCACAAAGTCCTGTCTACTTGCAGTGTCTACATCCACATTGAGTTCAGTGGCTGATGAGTGCACTTACACCCATACATCACCCAGGCATACATCACATCTATACAACCGCCGTCTCTTCTCAGGTCTCTCCCGTCTCAGGTTGTCCAGGAGCATTTCACTTCCACATCCTGCTCCTGGATCTTCTGCTCCTCTGAATCAGCATCTGTTTAACTCTGCCTCTGTCCGTGCAGCCTCCGATGTGATGACGGCCACCTGCAGCGTGGAGGAGTTCCAGTGTGCGTATGGCCGCTGCATCCTGGACATCTACCACTGCGACGGAGATGACGACTGTGGAGACTGGTCCGACGAGTCCGACTGCTGTGAGTTCACCACCGCGGGATTTATCTCCCTTCTGTCACAGCTTTCTCTACTTGACGCTGAACTCAGAGTTCCTTGTTTACGGCTGAAATCTTTAATGTATGGATTGGTGCAGGTGCATGTATGCATCATACTGTCTACATTCACCCCCGTTTATAGGTCTGTTTGCATACACAATGAAAAGCATGTGTAGCCTTCACTGGCCAAATCCATCCATACATACTTACATATACATACTTAGGTACTTAAGTACTGTATATACATATATACATCCTCAAGTGAAAGTACCACCCACTTCTATTGCGCGATTGACGTCCTGCATCCAGACCACGGGACTCTAACACTGACTAGAGCCTGCCAACCTCACTCATTCAACTCATGATTGCTTCTTGATAGAACATGACGCTGAGATACAGGGACGTTGATCTTAAGTTTTGGTATAATTTTGGTCAATGATGCTCAAACCGTTAGCACACTACACCGTAAAGGGTTAATCCATTATCTGTGTTGCAGTTAAAATGCACACCATGAATGAAGTTTCATTGACGGTGCCGTGGGACTGTGAATCCCATCATCTTGAAAGTGCACGGCAGCCCCTGTTACCGCTAGCGTCTTCCTGTCTGTTTGAGCTAAGAAACAGCTGCCACTGCTGCACAGCATCTGTCAGGACTGGAAACACTCGGCTGTCACTGTAACACACTCATCATGTCTCCATTTCCCAACTCCAAAGACGCTGCTGCCGCTGACAAATCTCTCTTCATCTCCTTTCCTTGTTCTTCCTCTCTGATTTCACACACGCTTGTTTTATTTTTTTCATTCACTCGTCTGCAGCTGCCCACGACATCTCCTTCTATCTCAGTCACACAGACTCACACTGCTTTGCTTCTTTGATGTGTTTATCTGCACTGAGATAAGTGCAGCTTCAAGGTTTCGTAATGTCGTTTGATCGTCAGGAAGGTCACGCTACACGACTGAACTGCACTCAGTTTCCCTCTGGTCTCCTCCCATATCCAGGTCTGTTAATTGCTGCCTCGTTTCTGGAGTGTTTCCTTTTTTTTCTTTCTTTTTTTGGGAAATGGGGCAGGCATCAAAGCTCCAAACATGACTCAAAGAACCCTGCAGCCCACATCAGATCCTGGTGTCTGAAAACCTTAAGAGATGTAGATTTTAGGAGAATCTTAACCAGATGCACTAAAGCTACTTAGTAACGTCATAAGTTTTCACCAAGCAGCGACAGGATCCTTTCACTCATTGTCGAGATTAAAACAGATCAGTCTTCATCTCGTCTCGTCACTGAAACCGCTCAGACTTACTTCATGTCTTTAGTTATTTATTTCCTGCTGTCTTTTCCACTTTCAGCACTTAGGTCCTCATGCATAAACATGTGCTTGACGGCCCCCTCATTTCAGCCCATGTTTCCCATCTGCATTTGCCTTCAGAAAGAACCCAGTTTTTCATTGCTTTGGAAGTGGATATAAAATGACAAGGGGAGTACTCTCAAAATTCCACGCCTTGTTTATTCCTTGTAACATCAAAAGCACCGTGGACATCAAGTAAGAAACGAAGCATCTACGTCGAAAACATACTGAAACATTTGTTCTTGTTTACGCAGAGCAGTTCTGCTGAGATTAGTCCCAAAAATGGATAAGAAAAACATGGTTCTTAACGAGTGGGAATCCTCGATGGTCAGGGTTAGGACATATTGATACAACTGAAAACTAAGAGAATCATCTTTGTGTTTCATGTTGTATCTTTACTTTTAGCTGTTTTCTGGATTATGCGGACAAGATGAAGAGGGGACTGTCTGAAATTCATCACCACTTCGTTAGTCTTGGGGGTGTGTGGTCAGAGTCTGGTCCTTCCTGTCCTTTCCAGATACACCCCACAATAGCAGTGTCATCTGAGTATTTTTGGATGTGACAGGACCCAGAGTTGCACTTAACATCCACTATGTACAATTTGATCTAAAAGGGGGCCAAGACAGTGCTCTGTGGAACCCCAGTGTCCCCATCACTACCCCAAGCTTCAAAAGGGCACTTTTGAACCAACAGGTTCCGATCTACAGTCCGTGTGAAGCCTTGATATTCACGTGGCTGTTGAAGGACTGTATCGGACTGTTACTGCTTTATCCAAAAACATGGATTCCTGTTGTTGCTCAGAACATTAACATTAAGGAAGCCTGATTTATGTCCTTGCAGTGTAGGAAATAAGTACACACACACACTCACAGACACACATTCCTCGGCGGCATAAGACAGCCCATCCTCAAACAGCATTCCTTGGCATGGACTCTGCAGACACATGAAGGGCGCTTTGTTAAAGAAGTTTTTCTCTCTCTCTCTCTCTCTCTCTCTCTCTCTCTCTCTCATGTGAATACACACTGAAAATCGCCAACTCTATTCTTTCATCTAGTGAGCTCTGCAGCCCAAAGGAGGATCTGTATGAGAATGGTAACGAGGCATGAGAGTATGAGTAAGACATAGAAGTTGATAAGAAAGCAAGAAAAAAGAAGGCAGAGATAAAGGGTGTGTGAATCAGAACCGTGTGTGAATCAGAACCGTGTGTGTGGGCGTCTGTGGGTTACTCTACATCTCACTGTTTATTGCTTCTGCTGTTCTCTCTCTGCCGATAAGGCCAAACAGGAACATTTCACGTTTTCCTCCTTTCGTCCGCCGGTCTCTGCTGTCACGTCACCCCTCCGTTATCTCAGGAGTCAGTATTCTGGAGGAACCCACTATCACACACACACAGACTTCAAAAACGTTCGATTCTGCTTTAACCTTCTGGTGCACCTCCATCTTCATCTGCTGCCAGTATTAGCATGAATTGAATCTGTTTGCATGCTAGAGGGAAATTTAACAACACATTTAGCTCATTTGGGCAGAGTGGGTCAAACCACAGCGAAAACAAACACAGATCACAGGATTTTTATGAGGAAAATAAGTTTGTCTCTTTATTTCTCTTCGTCTATTATTTTCTTCATGAGTCTGTTATTTTTATTATTATTTTAGGTACACTTCCATACCTGTCCATATGCAATATCTATGTTTTATCCTTCAAGTGGTTCTATGTAGTGTTGATAGTGCTCACTAGATCACATTTAGGACTGAAACCACCTGTCAATCACAAACTGTATCAGTCACCAAATAAAATATAAAGCTCATTGTTTCCTGAATTATGTTATCATCAAGTTTCATCCTTTAACCTAAAACTTCACAGCTCTGTGTTGTAAACAGTCTGATTTTTAGATATAGAATAGACATAGTACTTATAGACCTTTCCGCTTAAATGGATGGATTAAACATTCGCATATGTTTTGCATTTTTGTATCTCATGCACCAGTTGAATGTGCACCGTTACAAATGAACTTATATTCTCACATTGAAACATCATATGCTTCTTGTAACTCTATTGTTAGCAGTATAATAGTCTAATAGACGAACAACACAGAATAGAGATTCTATTGTGATATTTCAACCTGCAGAAGAGAAACATGGTGTAAAATGTAGTCGTATTTTACTCTTATCCTTGCAATATCTAGCCTTCAGTGTTTTCTCGTGTTTTTGTGATTTTTTTTCCCCCCCCACACACAAAACCATGTATTCTCGACACAGAGCTTTAGTTTTTGGAGCTTCCATGTATAGTACTTGTGTACCCATTTTACTCCCTACTGTGTCAAACATGAGCAAGAAAAATCTATTCAAACCAAACACAAACACCATCTTTTTGTCTTTTTGTGTGTCTGTGCAATGACAATAAAGGATGTCTAAGTCTAAGTGTGAGTCACCTGAACAAAAATTAAAAATCTGAAAAGTTGAAAGAGAATTGTTTTATTTTGAACTCTTCTAAAGTTTTGCCTTTGTTTATGCTGATAAAAATCACATTGATAAGACCAGGATCTCATTTTCAAGTGTGATCTATTCAAAACAAAAACAACAAAGACATACATGTTGTATGGATGAGGATGATCTAAGGAATGTGGAGACTCTGATCATCTACTCTGTTGAATCTCATGAGGTATTCTCTTTGTATTGGGTGTCTTTGTTAATATTTTTTCCCATTGTTGTATTATCACACTGTATCTTTGATGTTCTTCTTATGCTCTGGTTGCTGCCTATTTATATCATTACCCCTTAATTTTTGTTTGGAGTCCTGTTAGAACTCGTATCCATTCTGTCCTTGATCTTGCATTCAGACATTTTTAGCGTGGGAATGTTGTTTGTACTGTCTTTATTTATTACCGGAACAATACTTTATACCACGGTCTTGCCCGACCCTCAGGGTTTAATCACATGGTGAAAGATAGGAAACAATAAATAATATGGTGTCATGTTTGTGCTAATGCAGCTGTATGTAGCAATAATGTCCAAAACCGATTTCTGTCATGAGTAGATATTTTTAACAGTAATGTGAAATCATGTGGAACATGTTAACAATGCTCAGGTAGACATTTTTAGACATCACCAAATTAATGAAGATCGTTAACGTTAGTCCTTTTCCTGTTAAATAGAAACTCATATTGGGTCTGCTGGCTAAAAACTAAACCAAAAATGACCACTTAATCAGCTTTACAATGACATAATCTAATAGACCGCAATGTTTCACATACACATGTACACAAATATTAGACTTAGACTAGACTTAGACTTCCTTTATTTGTCATCACACAGACACACACAGTGGATCTGGCAATGAAATGTCGTTAATTGGCAACTGACAACACAGTATAAATACGGAAGAATACAAAAGTGCAAGATTACTATAAAGATTGTCCAAAGCCATGACTGGCTGCAGTGGAAAGGTGACAACACATACAGTCAATATAAATAAGGAAGTCAATATAAATAAGGAAAACACACACTTTTACACACACCCCCAATATTTGCACCATTGGGTTCTTAAGTATTCTGATTAGTTGTTTTTTTTAACTTGTACAATATTCAGTAGTACTATTAGTAGTGGTGGTGGCAGTAGCTGAAATGTGCATTGATTTAGCTAATTTTCCAAAAAAAAAACATGTATATTCAATCTGACTGTGATCTAAAATATTTTTTCCCCTAGTGTAGATGGTAAAGGGCATCATATTTGTTTCTAATATTAATTAGATCCTGGTGGTAAATTCATATCCTAATATGTTTGTGTGTTTTGGTTTGTATCCAGCGTCCCACCAGCCCTGCCGATCGGTGGAGTTCATGTGCAGCAGCGGGATGTGCATTAACGCCGGCTGGAGGTGTGACGGCGAATACGACTGCGACGACCAATCGGACGAGAAGAACTGCAGTGAGTGTCTGTTCCTGCGTAACGTTCACTGCTTTAACCCGTGTTCACTCTGTGTCTCCGTGTTTTCCTCGCGCAGCCACGTCCATGTGCACGGCCGACCAGTTCCGCTGCGGGACTGGACGCTGTGTGCGGTTGTCATGGCGATGTGACGGCGAGGATGACTGCTCAGACCACAGCGATGAAGAAGGCTGCGAGAAAACGGGTACAACTGTGTGTGTGTTTGTGTGTGTGATGATGGGGGGGGGGGGTTATGTTGTCATCGTCTTATAATGTAAATATAAGACCAACTTCAGTGGTTGCCATGACGATGGCCCATAACGGCCTCCTTCTTTTGAGGTGAATGTTTCTTCACATAAACTTTTGAGCAAGTTTCACAAACATTCCATTCCTTACAGCCAGAGCATGCAAAATATTTTTGAAATTTAAAGGTAGAGCACTTAAAATCATGGTCATGCATAAAAATAAAGAAAAACAAAATCCATGCTGAGAGAAATTAAGTCAAAACCATCTCTGGGCCATTTTAGAAGGAAAAAAAAACACAACAACAAAATCAAACTATATTCTGATCGTCAGATCACTGTTTTGTATCCCTGTTCCAAAAGAAGCGCCTGAATTCAACCCGTCCACATACTTTTGTCCACATGGAGTATAATTGGACAGTAAACCACATTTTCAGTGTATGCATTTAGAGAAGTGTGTGCTGTGTTTCGTTTGTCCTGACAGTTTGTAAAATGAAGGGCAAAGCTGGAGGTGACAAGAGGTTCTCAGTTACCATCTGTGAGTGGGACCGAGAGGAAGAGGAGTAGGAGGAGGGGGAGGGGGAGGGGGCAGTAGGAGCAGCAGAGCACATTTTGATAAATTGGGAACGCTGACAGGAACACTTAACTCCGGTTGAACATTTGCGATAGGTCTAATGGACTCAGATGTATTTAAAGGCTGCTAGGACGGGGGTCAGTAAAGTCTGTGTCTGTGCAGAGAGTCCGCCGTGTGCTCCGGACCAGTTCCAATGTGGAAACGGACGCTGCATCGGTCAGAGGAAGGTGTGCAACGAGGTCAACGACTGCGGCGACGGGACCGACGAACAACCACACCACGACTGCCGTGAGTTCACACACCTCCGTCTGGACTGTGTGTTCAGTTTATGCACATACCGTACATTTAGAAGCGTAGAAAACTGTATAATAGAACTGCACTATCGTCCATTTGGAGCTTTATGTCATGATTGATGAGGAATTGAGCTTAAAGCAGTAACATCTGATACATGGAGATATACGTGCACATACATCATCCGTTCACACAATAAGTGACACAGACAACAGTCTTCGTTGGGCACAAGTCGACTCTGTCCAGTGACCACTCAGTTTAACTTCAGTAAAAAAGCAACGTCAAAACTCATAAATAATCACAACTCAACATTTTCCTCTTTGTTTTAGTGGAAAAAAAAGTCAAATTACTGCGTATAAATGTTTACTTTTACAAACGCTTCTGAAATAACCCAAAAAATGTTCAAGAAAACACATACAATTGTCTCAATATTTGATTTCAGTTTGTCATTTATGCGTGTGTATTACAACCTTCACGTCAGAGTGGATCAACAAATAGAAACTTCAAAGTCTTCTGTGTCACTTTGGGACTTTGAAAGTTCACCCTGTTGGTCTAATTTAACCCTTCACAGGGCTGGCTTTAACCAGTATGTTTGACATCACCACTCTAAATGAACGCATGTGGTTCTTGTCATTGTACGTGTACAACACAAGTGAGAATATCATCTCAGAAAATAGCACAAGTATGAAAATATCAAAAAACCATACAATTCTGGTCACATAACAAAACACACATTCACGTGTAGAAAGGTGTGTGTGATCACTGTGGCAGCGGGTGCAGATTTCCTGTGACCCAGATCTGGTAAACTGACTGTGGAGGAAACATACACACTTATTTGTCCCATAAACAGCAAGAAAGGTTAAAAATGACATGGAACAAACAGTCTTGTGCAAACAGAGATGATGCACGTAGGATTTATTGTCTGTTTACTTAAGTTAATGGAACTCCATTTGCACAGAAAAGTCCTGAGGGATTTTCTGTTTAGAGCACAGCGTCTGTACATGCAAACACCTGTGTCCACACGCTGCCGCTGCTGTCAGATGAGCAGTTCATTAAGTGAACAAGCACCAGGACATCACCCACCGTGAACCCTGCATCACCTGAACTCTGCA
>JAPTHA010000018.1:923679-937033 GCA_029814585.1 Gymnapogon annona | reverse complement strand
TATATACGCCCCATGTGTTATGATTTGATGCCATTTTATGTACAATAAGTTGTGCAATAATCCTCTGTTCTTACAATAACAATGCAATGTTTATTTAATATTAATATTTAATTTCGTGGATATACACTGTTAATATTTTTAATAGTGTATCTAATGGTATTTTAGGACTGTTTTAATTTTATTCTTTTAGTTGTAATATTCCTGTACTTCTGTTAAATTTTATATTGCATTTATATTTAAGTTTGTATTGACCCTCATATTTTCTGCCCTTTTAAAAACTATTTATATTGTTTAGTGTATATATTGTTATTCACTTAACAGTCAATGACAATAAGGTCTATTCTATTCTGTTCTGTTTTATTGTTTTCTACGCCATTATATTCTATTGTATTGGAGTCAATTCTGTTCAAACCTCAGATCAAGTCATCCGTTCATTCTGATCTGAACGTACTCATCCTCTCGCTGTGATTCCTGTGTGTAGTTGTGCTGACATTGACTGTTTTGTGGGTGTGTGTGTGTGTGTGTGTGGTCCACGTTCCAGGTCCACGTTCCAGCGAGGGTAACTGTATGCAGAACAACGGTGGCTGCTCTCAGAAGTGTCAGATGGCCAGAGGCCTGGTCCAGTGCACCTGTCACACCGGATACCGACTGATGGACGATGGCAAGGCCTGCCAGGGTACGACAACACACAATTATACACAACAATACACAAATGTCTGGACTCGCATATCTACAGTCAGAAACAGAACATCTGGATTTACCACCTCTTGTCTGGAGTTATGGTCTGTTTCATTCAGTCACAACAATGTGACTTTAAAGGGTTAACGTGGGAAAATACAAGTTGTTTTTTTCCCCTGTTAGTCAGAAATATAACTGTTTGAAGATCCTTTGTGGGTGTTATTACCTTGTGAAGGTTAACACTTGTATGCCTCCCCTGTTCCTGTGTGGTCCGTTCCAGATGTGGACGAGTGTGCTGAAGAAGGCTACTGCAGTCAGGGCTGTACCAACACTGAGGGGGGGTTCCAGTGCTGGTGCGTTCAGGGCTACGAGCTGCGGCCGGACAAACGCAGCTGCAAGGCTCTGGGTAAGAGGACCAACTCAGAATCGACCACTTGAACCTTGACATGTGACCACAGAAAGTGGGTGGGGCTCTGGGTTGAACCTTGTCTTTGTTTGTTGTAACTGTATCCGCTGGGTCTGGGCTCGTTCTGAGGGTCTGGTCTAGATTTAGAAATGCGGCGGGGGTTGGGCTGCAGGTCTGGAACTGCAGAGCATCAATCTGAAGCAGAGTTAAATCCAGGTCAGGTCCATCTGTCAGAACGCTGCCAGGACCCCGACCCGGCACCTTCACCAGATTAATGCTCGATCTTATTGAAACCGACCACCGCTTTCTCCTCGTCTCCTTCGTCTCTTAAACCTTTCCAACTTTCGCTTCACTTTTTTTTTTTTGTTTTGGCCTGTTGCTTGTGGTTTTTCTTTCTGCTTTTCTTCACCACATCTCCGTCCTCTTCAGGTCCAGAGCCGGTCCTGCTCTTCGCCAACCGCATCGACATCCGTCAGGTTCTACCGCACCGCTCTGAGTACACACTGCTGCTCAACAACCTGGAGAACGCCATCGCCCTGGACTTCCACCACAGCCGAGAACTGGTGTTCTGGTCTGACGTGACGCTGGACCGGATCATGAAGGCCAACCTCAACGGCTCCAATGTGGAGGAGGTGGTCTCGACGGGTCTGGAGAGCCCAGGTTGGTTCGACGGCCAGTGGGAGGGAGGTTCAGCCAGAGGACGAAGGGGTCGTTAATCAGAGATGCAGTTTCTTCACCTCTCCTGTTTTCTGTCAGATAGACGTCCCCTCATCCATCAACCTCTTTATATACAGTTTAACCCATTAAGACCCAAACAACTACTGGCAGCCAACAGCATTAAGTGATCTAAAGTGTTTAATAACTTATTGACATTAAATCTATCAATACGTGGAAATAATTGGTGACACGACACCTCATTTGAAAGTTAAAATGAAAATATTTTATTCAGAATACAAGAATCTAATTCAAATTATATATACACGAGAAGCACTGTTCCGTTACAAGAGTCAAAGTATATTTTCAAAGCTTTAAGATCAAACTTTTATTGTTATTAACGGTCCAGATTTGTTGCTAATCAGATTGTAGAGAAAGCAAAGAAATGTTAGACGTTTAAGCAAACTAAAAACACCAACCTTTTTCTGGTATTGCTTCATCATATCTGATATTGAACTGAATAAATAATCAAATAGTGCATATTAAAGTAACAATATAAACCAAATGGGCTTTATTTAAAGGAAATAATCACTAACATTTTAACAATTTTCTCATCTTATAACTTCCAAAAAGGAAACAGTCATTTTCAACAGCTGAATCTTGGACAGAAACAGGGAACAAGACTTTAATTATCTGTGAAATACAGAAACATCAAATATGAAAGTAAACATTGTTCAATGAAAGAATGTGTTGCTCTTGTCGTTTTTTAAGGTGGACTGGCCATAGACTGGATCCATGACAAACTGTACTGGACAGACTCTGGGACATCTCGTATTGAAGTGGCCAATCTGGACGGGTCGCATCGGAAGGTTCTTCTGTGGCAGAACATGGAGAAACCCCGGGCCATCGCACTGCATCCCATCGAAGGGTGAGACCGGGAAGTGTGAGCAGACGCCTGTGATGCAGAAAGAGAATATATGTAGTATATTAGTTGTACTATACGTAGAGAACCATCAGTCCAGTCCTTCTGCAAACATGCCAGTTGTGGTGTTGAAGCATAGCAGGGAATATAGTTTGGCAGCGCTGCCATGGCAACGGGCGAGCATCTGTGTGGAACAGGAGTTTCAGAAAGGGGCGCGGTCTAAGTCACTTTTCATCCACAGCTTCGTATCCCTACAGTGACAGTTCAGGACGAAGCCCCGGACAAATTTACAGCCATAAAAACTTATTGAAAAATAGTTAAGAAATTTAAAATGGTATATACAGTATAGTACATAATAGTATATAACAAATGGTATATACTCAACTGGTGAGAGCGGATCGAAGTGCAGGGGAGAGTAGTGGAGGAGAAGGGGGGACTGGCGATGTATGTGAAAGAGAGAATGTGTAACGTCATCTGTGAAGAGCAGCGTTGAACTGTTAGCGGTTAGCCGTTAGCGGCTGACGCTACGCTACGGTGGCCTGCGAAGACATTCACACCACCGTCTCTCAGCTCCAGACGACACGTCATAGTCCCTCATTATCATCTCTGGGACTTTAATCATGAATACTGTCTATGTTGTACAAGAATCCAATTGTATATCTGTCTGCTCTGTTTTTCTACTCTTTGTATTTAGCTGCTATAATCTGAAATTTCCCTGAGTGGGACAATGAAGGTGTCTAATCTAATGTAATCTAATCTAATACACTATCTGCAATAGAACAATGCCAACACTGGTTGAGTCAAAGAATGATGGATTGAATTGATTTGAATGTGGGTTTTTTGGATCCACTTATGAAAGACTGGAGTAGTCACACAAAAACCACAGTTTCATATAATCTATAAAAGTTAAATTAAAATGTAACAACATGTTTTAGAGAAATTTATTGAATATGAAATAACTTTTCATTACAAAAATTACCAAGTCATTGACCCACTTATACATTTTCAAGTTAAGGAGTATTAATAAAGACGTCCTGTGGCATCTGTGGGCTGTAACCCGTCTGTCCCGTGTCCCTCCCCAGTAAAATCTACTGGACAGACTGGGGAAACACGCCTCGCATCGAGTACGCCAACATGGACGGATCCAACCGCCGCGTCATCGCAGACACACACCTGTTCTGGCCCAACGGACTCACCATCGACTACGCCAGCCGCCGCATGTACTGGGTGGACGCCAAACACCACGTCATCGAGAGGGCGGACCTGGACGGACGCAACCGCAAGGCCGTCATCAGCCAAGGTAAGCTCCGCCTCCTCATCCCTTCAACGTCACATCTCGATATTTGACGATCATTGAATTTCCTGGAGGGTCAGAGGTTGACACACATTTTGTTCATATCTGCTGATGATTTCTGTGAACGTGACGTGACATTTAACCTCAGAAACTCCAGAGCTGTTCAGGTTTTTTTTCTCCAAACACAGCGAGAGATTTGGAGGAAAACAACAGCAGTGGCGTACAGGGGTCTGGCCCGGGTTCAGATTCTCATTAATCACCGCTCACTCACTGGGATTCAGTAACACACTAAACGCTCCATCATTGGACCATGTGGCCTTAATTTGTGCCATATTTCCACCAAAGACCGTGCCCGCCACAAAAATAAACACACAAACACTGTACATACACACAACGCTGGCATGATAACCTAAAGCTGGATGTGTTTATGTCTAGGTTTGTACTTTTTAACCCTTTTTTTACCCTCATTGGACAGTTGCATCCACATTTTTGTATACACCCTCATTCAAACCACCGTGACTATTGAACTACTGACTGAATTCAGACAGAAAGCTGACTGCTCTATAACACATTATGCCAAAGGTGTGCATTGGCTGAATGGAAGGGGCGGAAGTGGGCGGAGCACAGAGCAGCAGATGCAGTCGGTGGGAGAAATGTATTGTTTTTATCAGCGTTTTAGTGACGTTTAAATGTGTTTCAGTGGCAAATTCTGTAAAATAATTGTATATAATAGTAACAGCGCTATTTTGCTATGTTCTCATACTCCTAGTGTGTTCTGCTTTTACTGATGCTACATCTCTTTCTGCCCTGGTTAGCTCTCTGCGTGTATATTTACCCACACACGCATGCACATACATAATTGAACCTAGGTGGCCTGTTATACTAGTAGCGCACAAGGGGTTAAACTCATTTCTGTTGCAGATGTACTTGTTTTAGTGCCAATTGGCCCCCAACATGCTGAACGTGGGGTCACAGATCCGACCAGGAGGGCGGATGTTCATCATCTAACCTTTTCAAAACACAACAGCTCCACCTGCATCTCAGATGCTCAATGTTTGGCTTGAACTTCGGGTCCTTTAATGCGAGTTTATTGTTAAGAACCGATGCTTCCCAACACACGTCTGTGAAATCAGCCTCCGGACATGAGAAACCACAAACCATACAGAACCAGAACCACTTTGGCTCCAATCCTCAGTTATTTCTGCGAATTCAGCTTCGACTGAAACGGGATAAATCACATTAGTCAAAGTCAGTTTTTACTCTTATTTGGTTCATTTTATCAGCGCAGAGTATTTTTATTTATGTGTATTTCGAGGAAACGTCCAGTTTAGGTTGAGTTATTCTTTTGTTTTAGTTATGGTGTGTCTTATCCATGAAATTCTTGATTCATGCAAGCTGGAAATGGTCAGATCAAAGAGATGCATGACAGCAAATGTGCTTTACAGAACCGGAGTCTCATACTGTGAGAACCACCTCGTATTTGTATTGTACCACAGCACGAACCCAGAGGAAAACAACAATTTAACCCACAGCTCTCTCACTTTGACTCGGCTTTGCATTGTTCATTGTAGTTATCATGTGTTTTATGTTTATTTTTATTTTTTGCCTTCCAGTTATATTTTTATTTTCGACTCTGCGACACAGATTTTGTCGTTTGGGTTCAATCCGAGATGTTTTCAATACAAGTTCAGTTTGCAATTCAATTTTATTGTAACAGGATTAGGTCACATTAGTCATGAGAAAGTCATCTATTATAGTTTTATAGAGTTTAGAGTTTGTCCTCTTATTTAGTTAGTTTTGTGGGTGCATAGTATTTGCAATTTTATTTTGAGGAAATTACTTTTGTTTTTTCTTTGTTTTAGTATTACTTTCCGTTTAGTTCAATGTACTTTTTTCTGTCTCAGCCTCAGTAACAGAACTGTGTTGGATTTAGGTGCTATTTTGATTTTTTTTTTCTCTGTAAATCTAGTAAATAATGTATCAGAGATGAATCACATTGAGTTTTTACCTTATTTAGTCTTTAAGTATGTTTTATTAGTTTTATGAGTGCATAGTGTTTTATTTACATTTTTATTGGCCGTTTAACTTTTTTTTAGTGATATTTTCAGTATATTTTAGTTTAATTTCTCTCTCTTGAGTTTAAGTGAAGGTTTTCTGTGAAACTTCTATTTACACTGTAACTGGATTCCACTTTTTTAGTACTATTTTAAGGAATGTATATTACTTTATTTATTTTTTTATTTTGAAACATTGATGAGTTTTTCTTCAGTTTTTTTTATTTTCAATTACATTTTTTTTCAGTTCTATCTTAAATCTATGCAACCTAGAACTGTTTTGACTAAAACCCTGAGGTAATTTATTGCTTTTATTGTGTTATTTATTTGTAATGTAAAAAGCTGAAGTTTTTAGTTATCCTCTTAGAAAATCCAAACGCAGAGACCAGTGATCTGGGGCCCACTTCAGGCCAAAACGTTGCGTAATTGTGGTGATGTGTGTCGATTAAAGGCGTTTATTGTGTGCCTGGCCTGTGAATGGTGTGTGCTCTGAGGATAAACGGCTGTAATTGGCCCCGTCCTTCCTCTGTTTGCTCAGACAACACACAGGACAAATGGGACGTGTGTGTGTGTCTCTGATTGTGTGTCGTTGTGTGTCTGTGGTTACATTCCCTGTCCTGGAATGCTGGCGGTTGTGTAGTAGCGTCTGGATTCTGGCCAGACCCTCTGTCACCAGAGCTGGTCTGGTGTCAGATGTTACGCCGCTGTCCTGTCTGCACACCTGTTCACCTGGAGGAGGAAGAGGAGGAGGGAGGAAGAGGAGGGCCTGTGTGTGTGTGGTCATGGTGTTCATCTGCCAGAGGACAAATTCTGGATCTGCCTCTTTCACAGTGAGGCTTCAGAATGACAATACAGTGGACATCCATCCAGTCCAACACACCGCCCCCTGGTGACTCTGTTCTTTAAAGCAGTCGACCAATAGCAACAGTGTCTTTGGAGGAGAAAACATCACATAAAACAAAACAACCTTTACAGTGCTGATTTTTAATGGAGGAAGGAAACTTTAGAGGTAGAAGGTAATTTATCCCTTGTTCATCAGGGGTATAAAGGAGAACTGTAAGTTACATTTTGTCTCACTACTAATTTGCAGAGTAATTGTTTTATGTCTGTTGTTTGTATCTGTTGATGTTTGTCAAATCCATTATCTCTATTAACACATGCATTAGACTTTAACCCTGCATAGTATAATAATACATGTAGTATATTTACTATACATCAACCCAAAACGGCCATATTTATGTACTGCACATACTGTATATCTCCTGATTGCACTTCTGGTTAGATGCTCTACTGGATTTCATTACCTTGTACTTGTACATGTATATTTGATATACCTTTGATAGTCCCGCGAGGGGAAATTTCAGAATTTCAGTGTATTGACAATAATGTAAAATTGAATCTAATCTAAAATGATCATTTTTTTCAGGCCAAGACAGTCTGAGTTTGTGGTAAAGAAACCTCCAGCTTAGAGTGAAACGGTTTGTTTGGCTGTATCTGTCGTCACGACAACACCAAAACACCCTCTGTCTTAGTTGCACCTCTTCTTTTAGAATAAGATGAAAATGTGTTCAATTGTTTTGATGGTTCTAGTCTGCTCACGTTGAAGCTGCAGAGACATTTACCTCCATCTCTTTCAGGCATTATTTCATGTATTTTCACAGTCTGATACTTGATCATTTCACAACTGCAACACAACCTGCAATTTTCTTCACTTGTCAAAGTCTCTTTTAATCTGACAAACATCATATATTTTAATTAAAATCTGTCAGATATGGGGCACATATACAGACCTGATAGGAGCCGGCGTTGTTGAGCTTTTAGATTATGTTTTTCCAGTTATGTGGACGCATCGAATATGTATATTGTCATAAGTGTTGCTATGACAGACAAAAGAGGGAATTAACACTAGACAACTCCTCAAAGTCAGTGCTACTCCAAATGCAGAACTAAACTTAAATCTCTAACCAAAGTGAAAAAATAAAAATGCAGTGGACATATAAAAGCTATTGTAAGTGGGATAGAATGTTTTGTTTAAAATCGTCCCCTCAGCTGGAGGTTCATCGTCACCAGCATTGGGGGCAGAGTATGACAGATTAGGTCGAGGGCCACGAGGTGCCACATGTGGGTTAAAGGGGACGTGGAGGCGAGAGGCCGGGTGGGATGTTTGATGCCCTGTCGGCCTGCAGCTGCTCCTCCAGCTGTCCCCGGAAACAAGGAGCGAAGGAGGGAGAGGGAGGAGGGAGAAAAGAAGGTGACCGTATCGAAAGCAGGCGCCGCCGTTACTGTCCGTGGCGACGGCGAAGCTGTTTGTGTCCCACATGTTCAGATAACATCAGAAAACACTCAACACATGCACAGATATTCATTCATCTGGATCCACAACAGAGCTGTTCTGTTTCACTGTCAGCTCCCTCCAGGCACCGGAGAATAGTCTCATCACATTTAAAGAGAAAGCCTGATCTCGTGGCCGACTATGACAAATACTTCCATAAATGTACAGGCAAAATATTCCAAGTTATCAGAAAGAAAAGAACAGGGTTCCCTCGGGGTCTTAAAAAGTGTCAAAAAGTCTTGAACTTACAAATGTTACGGTACGCTCTGTGACAGAAGACCCAGACGTGGATTAGACAAAATTTCAAAATAAAAGTATTTATTTTGTGTTCTCAAGGAACATTCAACTCTTACGTTTAACAGTAAAAACCGCCGTCAAAAACACAGGAATAATACTATCTAAAACTTACAACCAAAAAACCCACAACAGGAAAATCATAAACCAAAAGGAAAATCAAAATCACTCATAACAAGGAAAAAGTCTATTTAGAAAAACGATGAAACAAACAAGCAAAGCTAACCAACTCAAAATCGCTCTACTGAGGAAAAACTAGAAATTTGCAACACAAGACTAGATCAGAAAGCAAGACTACACTATACAACTAAACCAAACTAACGCATCTTCACACAAGGACAAGAGTTTCAAGACGATGATGTAACCAGATGGAAGACATACGACAGTCTGACAAAGGAGAGACGCTGGACTTAAATACACCTGGTGACAAATTAGGACTGATTACAGACAAGACACAGGTGAGTATGGAGTCTGAGGGTGAAGCTAGAGACACACTAGGAGAAACACAGACAACACAGGAAATAAAGCAAAATAAAAGACCGGACATGAAGATGATAAGTTAAGATAAGGTAAGATGAGCTTTATTTGTCACATGCACAGTTATACATTGTACAAACAGTGAAATGTGTTTTTTGTCCTTGCATCCAGTAACACAGCACGCAAAGTAAAATAACTTTATATATAGCAATTAAATATAACATGATTATAAGAGAGAGTGTAAAATGTAAAAGATAAAGCGGTAGCTGTTGTTAAAGAACACCAACACAACTTGACACACTTGACTCATGACAACAAATCTGCATTTAACAAAATGTCTTTAGAAGGTATTACAATTGATATGGTACATTTTGTGTTATGTTGCCATAAATGTGTGTTAAATGTCGACTGAAAAGGTTCAGAATTGATTTCTTCCCACCCCCTTCGCTATCAGTTAATCATTACTGTCTCTCCCACTTCCTTATTGATTTAAACCTATTTTTCTACAAACATTGATCGTCCTTAATTTCTCTAGACATGAAACCGTTCATGTTTAATCTTCTGTTCTCTTGTGTTTGAAGCACTTTTACTTTACATTATCTGTTCTTGATCTTTATGTTCAATAATGGAAGCTGTTACGGCCTTTATTAGCACAGAGATGTCCTGGATAGAGCGATGCTGTATGTACTCTTCAAAAGCAGAATCTGAATGTGAAACTGAGCCAAGTTTTCCCATTAAAATAATATCACGGCGTGGTTTACATAATTCATCCAAAACTCTAAAACGGGATGGATGAGGTGTTCTTCGTTGTCGGCCAAGGCACCTAATCCAAGCTGTGCATAAATACAGTATTGGGAGTCCACTGAAATGACCTTTGACCTCTGAGTTTGAGGAAATGAACACGGCTGAAATCCTTCAAGTCGCTGCCAAATGGTCATTTGGCAAAGTTAAAATGTACTTCTCGGGCTGTTTTTGGACGACAGTGAAACTGACAAAACAACAAATCACTGCAGAAATTAAAACTGGCGCAGTGAGAAACGAATAAAACACTTTCACGAGCAATCAGTCAATGTTAGAGCACCACAAGCTTCTAAGGAACAAAACAAGTCTGACCGGCCTTTTTGCACATGGAACCGGTTTAATATCAAATGTCTTGGTGTCATCCAGGATGGAGATCAGGTATCCACATGTCTGCACTGGCTCGTCCGACAACTCATTTTACTTACTGTCAGCCTGGAGAGATGCAGAGATATCGGCCCTATTTTTCTTGTATTTTCTTGACTAAAAATCTACGAGAACGTTTCAGCGTTTAGCCGACTTTATTCACACATAGTGTATACATTGTAGGTTTAATGAGTCATGGTATGTAAGCACAGCTACTCACACTTAAGCGTTAACCAGGTTTAAATGCTGTGTACCTACTGTCAGTTTGGTTTATTTGGTGTGTATATTGAACATACCTTTATTTGTCCCACGAGGGGAAATTTCAGATACACAAACACAAAGAGTAGAAAACACAAAGAGCAGAAAAGAAAGGAACAGAGCAGACACACAACAAATTGAATTCTTGCACAACATGGACCACATAGACAAGTATACATGATTGAAGTCCCAGAGACGATAACGAGGAGCTGTGAATGCGTCATCCGCAACAGAGAGATGGTAGCGAATGTCCACGCCACCACCCCGTGGTCCGCCCCGTGACAACAGTACAGGTGGTCCTCGGGTTCACCCTCAACTTCGTTTCGACTTTACTTCGCCAGAGTCCACTCCGCCATTTTGTCTCCAGCCACATACAGTACTTTTGCATTATAGCGTAATGCAGTGTTTTTCAACCTTCTTTTAGCCACGGTACATTTTTTTATTGAAAAAAATCCTGAGTCACACCACCAACGGTGTGCCTTTTAACCTGGTGCCTTAGGTGTCACTGAGTTGTAAAATCCGTAAAAAATTGTGATTTTTTTGTGACTCTCGGACCATTTATGGTTGAATTATTGTTGTCATCTCACTCATTTCTCAAGTAAAAGCTGAACTGCATGTGTAAATAAACACACTAGAGAATCACCAGGAAGGAGTCGGAGTCACTACTGGATTCAAATATCCCGTCTGGGTGTCGTCCCTCTGCCCGACGTCTCAGTGAAAACCCTGGTTTCAGTGAAAGTGGTGTTGACTGGGTATCCTTTTTACAGAGCATGTAACCACACCGAGTGAGTCACTAAACATCAGTTGGTTTGTGTGATTTAAGCTGCATTCAGTGGAGAATCTCTTTCCCTCGGCACAGAGAACTGCAGACTTGAAGTGTTTTGCTTCAAACCAGGGGTGAATTCATCCTGGAAAACTCTTTGCTTTTCGTCCTCTACATTCATTTAATCCTCCTAATGGGAGCACGGCTAGATTAAACAAATGACTCGTTGCTCGTAAAATATAATTAGATAAAAACAGAAGATAAAACTTGTGTCTGACTGAGCTTCCTCCCGCTCCCTGCGTGTCATTATCATCCTGGTCTGTCTCCAGATTTATCTATTTACCGCTTGACATTTTGGCTGCGCTGTAAAACACTGTCATTAAACAGGCAGCGCTGTTTTAAAAGCCCCACCACCGCCACAGCAGCAGCAGCAGCAGAAATCACTTTTTCCATCCATTCAGCACAACCCAGAGGCACTTCACAGACGAGGATTAGACTCAAGAGACGTTAATTCAGAGGAGTCCCTCAGAGCACATGTTTCCAATAGAGCCACCAGGAGTTCCCTCAAAAACCTCTCAACACGGATACAGACACTTTTAGACTCAAGTCGCCACTTCTTTCACTTGGAGCAAAAAACTATCTCAGCTTTTTAAGGGATCCCTTCTGTTCTGAATGTACTGTAACAGTATTAACGGTAGTGGGAGGTAACTGAAAGTACACACAGACTCATCACTATAGCCACAGTATCCAGAGCCTTACAAGGTCTTTGAAGTCCTAAATCTGGCTCATATCCGGGTCAAATATTTTACTTTTTGCTCGACTCCATTTGTTTGACACTTCTTAGATTTACAGTTTCTTATTTCCTTCCTGTCCAGTGGAAGCCACATCTTCCCTCATAGATCGTCTTCCTTCCTGGATGTGTTGGAAAATGCGTCATCCTAAAGCTGAGCTCATGAAAGTGAAAGGACTCCCATAATACAATGCATTTCTGTAGATTCAACTACCAACACTTTATAAAGTAAGGCAACTAAGCTCAAGCTTAAACATTTACATTAGTTAATTAATCCAAAGATAAGAGGCTTTATTGTCATAATATCAACACAAGACATCAACGCCATCAAAGTCAAGCATCAGATATTATAAATAAAACAATGACTGGAAACAATCAAGCATTTGACTTTTCAGAAAGTCAAAAGAATCCGGTCAAAGTGATATGAAGTGTTTTGAATGTGTGACTTTGAAGCTGTAGTTGTAATTTAAATAACAAAGGGTGAAAGGTTACCACAAAGAACGGAGATAAAGGAGATGAAATATTGACTGAGATTTGCATAAAGGCTCATGAATTGATTCTGAAGGAGGTGAAAATCAGTCAAATCAATAGAAAATCCCATCTGTTTATAGTGTTCGTCTCATCAAAAGTCACAACTGTCTTTGTCCTTTTCCACCTTCGACTGTCGTCTGAACGCTGCCATTTTAAGAATTTAAACACAGAAACCCAGTCGGTGCTGGTCCGAGCCGGTTTCACGGCTGTTGTCTCTGTTTTTGACCCTGCATTTACATTTCTGGCTGGAAAAATCCCATAATTGAGCGAACGTGAGGGAGTGTCCATGCTTTTAGCAGCACCGCCGGCTGATTGAAAGCAGCTCCGAGCGACGACGAGGTGACATCACAACGAGAGAATGAGGACGTTTGGCGGCGAAAGCCACAGGAAGTGTTTATTTTTTTCCCATTTTTGTCGGCAGAAAGAAGCTGCAAATCTCCTCGTGGCTTCACATGATCATTATTTGTGGCTCATTATGAAGGTGTCAGAATTGTATTCCCATGTTTGTTGACTTTCATAATTACGTCCCTGGAGGATACAGCTTATTCTGGGCTGCTTTAAAGACTATTTTGATCTACAACCCTCCTCTGCTGCGTCCTCATCTGGGTGCTGCACTGGGCTTTGTGCTCAGAGCTGCATGTTTGCTGAGGTCGGCAAAGTCTGTTACAAAGAGATTCACTGTTTTTCTTAAATCCAGGATAAACTGGATTCTATGTAGAGCGGGGGGGGGGGGGGGG
>JAPTHA010000018.1:722353-744959 GCA_029814585.1 Gymnapogon annona | reverse complement strand
TCGCACATTGTTGTAAATAGCACATTGGAGTTATCATTTAAGAAAAAGTTAAGGAAATTAATAATGACATTATATTGACACTTTGGATATTTTCCGTGTTGTTTTCTTTGTTCTGTTTTGAAGCCCAAATGTACATTATGGAAGCTTAGATTTTAACTTTGATGTTTTATCCATCGGTGGAGGCTCTTATATGAGCCACGTTAGGCTTTTTGCCTCTTCCTGCACAATCTGTACTTTTTTTATTTTCCTTTGTCATTGAAATGTATGTGCAAAATATAATAATACTAAAACTACAGATAGACTTAGGGACTTAAACTTCCTTTATTGTCATTACACAGAAACGTACAATGAATCTGGTAACAAAATGTCATAGATTGGCAACTGATAACCCTAGATCACAGGTGTCAAACATGGGGCCCGGGGCCAAATCCGGCCCGCCAAAGGGTCCAGTCTGGCCCTTCAGATGAATCTGTGCAATGGTGAAATTACACTGAAAATATGAAAGATAACATTAGTTCAGGTTCCACACGCAGGTCAATTCAATCTCATGTTGGTCAGAACAATAAAACACTAACACTACATACTATACAATACAACCTAATAACTTAAAAAATACTCGCAACTCCAAATTTTATCATGTATTCACAGTAAAACAAAGTAGTATTTAACAAAAAATTGGAATAACCTGATCAAATATGAACAAATGACTTAAAATAAGTCAGAGCAATTCTAATACTATTCTGCCTGTTATTAAATATGATGTCATTTATAATGTACAGTACATGTGTAAATGTTAAACTCAAGTATAATATTGTTAAAATTACACTTTTCAGTTTGTTCATGTTTATTCATGTTGCTTTAAAGGACAGGTTTTAGATGTGAACATTTTCATCAAATAATTTGACTGGTTTCACTCTAAAAACAGAGAGGAAAGTTTGTAGTTGATATTATTTCTATATTATAACAGTGTTATTTTACTGGCTCGGCCCACTTCAGATCAAGTCTACCTGAAAGTGGCCACTGAGTGAAATGAGTTTGACACCCCTGCCCTAGAAAGATAGATATATGATAGAGCAGTAAGGATATATAGAGTAGATTGACAGATTGAGTAGACAGAGTAGATAGGAAAGATAGAGTAGATAGAGTAGACAGATACAGCAGATAGAATACATATGACGGACAGACAGATGGACAGACAGACTCGATAGATTAGACAGTTTCTTTCTTCTTGTATAGTACACAGGGATTTATTGTTCAAATTTACCTTTTGCTCTGTAAGTTTCATCCATTCATTTGTCTCAAACGAAGGCATTGCGTTGAATCACTGCAGTATAATGTTACTGACACTCACCGTCCACCTGTGTTTTACCACTGATAGCTCTCTTTCAGTTAATGTGGCCATATTTATAAAAGTTTACTCTCGTCGGCCAGCAGGCTGGACGTCTGCCACTGATGCTGGAGTGTTGTCAACAGGCCAGGCAAACGCTGCCAAGCTCTCAGCCACCATCCAACCAACGCTCTGCCAGAGTCTGCTGCCTCTCCGGTCTCTCCACATCACATCTGAACAATGCCACGTTTCAAACGACCACGTACTGCTGCTCTGGGGGTGTCAAACATACGGCCCGTGGGCCAAAGCTGGCCTACCAAAGGCTTCAATCAGGCCTCAGGGACGAATTCATGAAATGCAAAAATTATGCACAACCTAGGGTGTAAAAATTACTTTAGTTTATGCAGCAACTACAGACCAAGTTAATCTGAAATACCATCATAATAAACTATAAATAATGAAAAATGAAACGGTTTCCTCTTTGTTTTAATGTAAAACAGTAAACAAAAACATGGATATTTACAAAAATTTGAAGAACTCTAACAAATATGAAAAACCTGAAATGTTTGAAGAGAATTAAAGCAGTTTTACAAACATTGTACTTGTTACTAAATGCTTTGCATGCCGAATAAATAATCTAAAATAATAATAAAACTGAAATAAATAACAGACACTGTTTATTACCAATGTAAATGATAATAAACATATATGAATGTCAAACTCATATTAGGTTATTTTTAGATCTTTTTTAGGTTGGACTGCTCATAAACAGAAATATGTTCATGATTAAATTTTTTTTATGTTTGTTTGTTTTTTTTTGCACCAAAACATTATTCATAGGTTACTAGGTTATTATGTTACTGGTCTGACCCAATTCACTTCATGTAAGTGATAAACTGAGACGCAATATTGTTAAAACTGTTCTTATTCTTCGTAGGAAATTTCAGGTTCTTTGTGATATTCATATTTTTAAAAGGATTATTTCCATCATGCATTTTTTTCGGCATTAAAATACAGAGAAAAATTGGGAGATGTCATTTCTTCGTATTGGGCTGAATGTGGCTCCTGAATTAAAATGTGTTCAACGCCCCTCCATTCCGTTCCAAGTCTCCACTATAGAGTACAGGTGAAGAAAAACCCACTAATGGAAAGACACAAACGTAGGCAAACAATAACTGGAGGTAAACCGAGCACAAAATGTTCTAGAATTACCATGGGACAACATTTCCTTTGTGAATGCAAATTGTGCTCTGTTAATTCTAATGTGGCCATAATAATGGGCTGATACTCAGTTACAGTCCATTTACTATGACTGGATGTGAATTCCAACTCATTTACATGTGAATCTGTTCTTTGCCATCATCAGAGCTACTGAGACAGCACTTTCTGTCTGAATACTGTTGTAATTTATCAGAACGCTGTGTCCACCTCCAAAGTAAACGTGCCGCTGTTTAATAAGCGCGAATCACCAGTGTTCCAGACGGGGCTTTGTCATACCAATGAAAAGAAGATGCACACCAGCTTTAAACACATGAGACCAGCTCATAGCATCCTATGTGCGCATGTAATCTCATGTCTGGAGACCTGTAGGAAACATGGTCATGCATGCAGTGGTTCCAATCACAGATGTACTCCTGACATAAAGCCAGTCTAGTTCACAGGATGTACAGTGAATTGAACATGTTCTTCCAGAAAATATATTGCAAAGGAGCCATTGCTACTCAGCAACAGTGTTTTACAAGTTCTTTCCAAACCGTAATCCATTACAGATGACTCGTTACTGTTATTTAAGAGTAATTCCTTCGATCATCATATTATGGTCTCAGAAATAAATTGCGCTCCATGACCCCTGTGTTACTGCGGAACTGCAAACGGACTAAGGGTTTGGACTAATCTGGAGTCTATTACATGTTGACGGAATCATTTATTTAAATAAAAGGAAGTTCATGACGGAAGGATGGAGGAAGAAAATATCCTTTGATAAAAATATTCACATTGAGCAATAAGACAAGGACACTGCTGATGTAAAAGACAGCCTTCAGTTGTTTCAAGTCAATGGAGAAAGGTCCTTCAAAGTCTTAGTGAACATTACACAGGCAGTTTCTCAATGTTCTACGACACGCCATTCAAGACGACACTGTAAGTCTAGTTTTTCTTTCTTTGATGTGACCCAGCAGGTAAAGACATAATGAATAAACCAGTGAAAATAACAGGCAATGATAGACAGAAAGTCCTATTTTCTCTCCGTTGGGTTCATGTTGTACACATTTAGTGGCCTTGATGCCTTTAAACCTGCATATTGTTTTCACATTTCTCTTCGAGGAGACATTAACGTGCACTGTACTGCAAGTAATCCAAGTCTGTTAAAGAAAGCCTCTAAGAAAGTCAAACGTCACGTGAAAACTATACATTAAAAAGACACAAAAAAAAAAAAAAATCCTCTACTATTGTTGTTGGGACGCACAATGACTTTCAAAGAATGCCAAACAAAAATAATTGCCCCACGTGTCTTTGAAAATAAAGACATCTATGATGGTATTCAATTTTGTGGCCCAATTCTGAAAATGCATCATGCCTTGCAGCATATTTTCCACACTTCACACATTTGAGACTGAGGGATATTGTCAGAGCTCATTAAATGAGATACAAAAGAGAGAGATAAAAGTGCCTTGGACTCATCTTCTTCAAGGTCTACATCTATGCAGATGCTACTAAACATTAGTAGAGTGGAAATGGCGTTCTATCCAAACTGGGCAGAGACGGCAGCAGCAGCATTTCCACTGCAATGGAAATGATTTTGTATGAAGTCTGTTTCCTTCCCTCATCTCCCTTCTCGACTGTACTGTGTATTCAGGCAGCTGTCAGTGGAGCTCTGCAGCATCTACTTCTAAAAGGGCATCTGTCAGTCCCTCTCATGCTTCTTTAAGTGCCGCAAATGAATCGAACTGTGCTCGCTTCCACTCAAACTGGAGCTCTGCCACCCACGGTGGTTGAAAGAAAAGGCAATCTCAGACCTGCCTCTGAGATGGCAGGTCTGAGATTTTGGTCGATACCTCGACTCATTGTGAAATCCGGTCAGTGGCCTACCAGTGGAAATTAAAGAGCCAGAGAAAACCCCAGAGGATGACGTGAGCACATTCAGGAAACATCTGGGCAAAATATGATGCAAAAAGTACCAGGAGAAAGTTGAACTAGAGCATTCCCACTAAAAACGGCAAGGAAACTCTTGCCTGAAACTAGAGCATATCCTAATAAGATGGCAGATGTATCATATTTAATGGATAAAATGACCCAAATTCCTTTACCCCCAGCTCGACGGGGGGGGGGGGGATGGGCCGGTGTTACCTCCCCATATGTAGATGAAGATAGAGTCTAATCTGGCTTTGTCACCCAATTCCCAACGGAGCTATGGGGCTGCTTCCTCTCAGTCTCAGATATCTGTAATTACTTCACCTCAAGAATGACCTTATCTGTTGATAGAAGCTCCTGTCCTTTTCCGATAAGACGACTGTAGGTGCAGATACACAGTGGCAGAAAAAAAGGAAAACACAAGCAGGGGAGGTGGAGCCAGGTAAGGTGTGCATGCAGGCTATTGTGTATGCCAGCTCATCCCCTGGGTCCTCTTGTTGCAGGGAGCGCCTTCTGGATTCCTCCCCAGAGCCGCCGGGAGCCCGAGTTGGGACTCATGGGATGGGGGTTGGACCAGGCCGAGCACGTTGCAGGGAGACTATGGTAACGACACACTCCATCACATCAGCACAAGACAACAGCAAAGCCCCGACACAAGCAGGCCATCAGGGAGGACTAACAGCCTCGTATTTGGTTCTCAAAACTAAGTCAAACGCAAACCGCAGAGGCTTCAGTGGCCTGGAGGGAGATGGTGTTTGTATCGCTGACCTGCAGTGACTTCTAACAAAACACAAAACCAAGCTCAGGCGGTTATCTCATCTAATATGGCATGGTTTCATCATATGCCTGCCTTTTCCACAATTAAAAACTGACTGTTTTTGGTAAAGTCCAACGTGGTCTACCGGGTCTGTAAGGTCCAACATGGTCAACAGGGTCTCTGAAGTCCAACATGGTCTACAGGGTCTGTGAAGTCCAACGTGGTCTACCGGGTCTGTAAGGGTCCAACATGGTCTACAGGGTCTGTAAGTGTCCAATGTGGTCTAGGGTGTCTGTAAGGGTCCAATGTGGTCTAGGGTGTCTGTAAGGGTCCAATGTGGTCTAGAGTGTCTGTAAGGGTCCAATGTGGTCCTGGGGGTCTGTGAGGTCCAATGTGGTCTAGGGGGTCTGTGAGGGCCCAATGTGGTCTACAGGGTCTGTGAGGGCCCAATGCGGTCTACAGGGTCTGTGAGGGCCCAATGTGGTCTACATGGTCTGTGAGGGTCCAATGTGGTGTAGGGGTCTGTAAGGTCCACCTCTGCAGGGACAGTGAGTGTGTCTGCTTTGCTTTTAGTGTGACATTAAAGTAGATTGTTTTATCGTGTCCGACTGCCTTTCATGAGGGTTAGGGATAGACGGAAGGGACACAGACTTCGACTGTGTTGAGTCAGTAATCATAAGTAACCTTGAGAAAAAAATAAAGAACTCTTCACCGACTTGAACCTGAAAATACAATGAGTTCAATGAGTTCTGCAGTCGAGGAACTGAATTCTTGATCCTTTCCATTGTGTAAATACCTCTAGTCATGTTTTGATAGACAATCACTTTTTGATGCCACCCTTTCAGCTAAGAGGAATGAAGTGAGACTCTGAAAATCCACTGCATAATTCTGCAAATTACAAAACAAAAATAAAATAAATAAAAACAGAAAGAGACACAGACTGTGTTGATCAGTAAGAAAAAGAAAAACATATTTACGACTGTTTTCATTGCCTTTTCTTTCAATTATACAGCAATTTTCATGGCTAAATGAAGCCCCGAAGGCTCCCGTAAGTTCTTAGTTCCCTCACAGTGAAAAAAAATGTAATTGAAATAAACAAATTAACTGATCAAGACAACTTAGCAAAATCACCACCACAGAGTGAGTCTAAGAGTTTCAGCTCAAAACAATGCAATAGCTTTGTTTCACATTGGAAATCAAACAAGGTTTGGCAGACTCCAGCCACATCCCATGGTGAGATGTTGCAGATTTATATCACCAATATCATGACCATCATGTCATATCATTCTGATGCAATTCTGACAGAATTACCACCCAGAAATTGCATTTAGAGATGTTTGAACTTTACTGAAGTTCCAATAGCAGTGAGGACATTGAATATACACACAACACCACCAAAGAATAGCAAAACAATAATTCTAAAAAAAATAGTATTAATAAAATAAAAAACACAGACAGTAGGACATTGTACTAGTAGAAACAAATAGCAAAGCAGCAATAGTGAAAATAATGATGAATAGCAAATGACATGCCATTTATAGATATTAAAGGTAGAATGTTATATTTACAGTCGCACCACACGGTCATACACTCACACAGACAGATGGATCGCTTAATAAAGCATAAAACTTATCGTACGGTGATAATAGTCAAGATACTACATAATAATAATAATGGTGAAGATGATGATGATGATGATAATAAGCAGCAGTAATTAAACAAAATTACCAACAACACAAAAACAAACACTGGAATATGTGATAAAGAGAGTAAACATTGCACCACAGAACTGCATGCCTACATAATACTGTGTCAACTTTGACATTCTATCAGTTTCTATTGGTACTTGTGAGTGACAGTGACCACGGAAATTGCATGTCTTGAAGAAGGTCAATACACAACTTTCAACCTTTAAATGTAGAGCTTGAGTCTGAGTCTGTTCCAACAGTGTGCTCCTTGCACCAGCTCCGGCTGAAGAATAAAGCCATAAAATTCTTGTTACTTATTAATTGTAAGTTTGAGACACTGACAGCTCATAGATTGGACTTGTAGTATTAAGGTTCGTCTGCTCAGCGTCCATGAAGATCATGCTACGGAAAATCCATTGTAGAATTTTTTTTTTTTTTTTACAACCGCTATTCATTGACATTTAAAGTGTTCCTTTATTAGGCGACGTGGACGTGCAAGAGTAATTACTGGAGGAGCTGCTGCTGCGCTGGAACTGCACCCACACATTGATTCTAAATGTGGCTTATTCTGCTGGAGTTGCCTCATTGATCAGACACCCGAGGGCACATGTAGAATTTCTGGTCTGTGTCTTTGTTTTTATGTTTGTTTGTTTGTTTTTCCTTTGTGCTCTCTGTCCTCTGCAGTGACAACACCCAAACCATCGGGTCAAACGAAGGAGCTTTGGGGTCACAGACGTCCGGCTGTTGACGCGGCACAGCCAAGGACAGGGGCAAAGGTGTCAAAGTTGGCGACGGCATCACGCGGCGTTATTAACCTGATTTGAGCTCATTGTTATTCTCTGCGTGGCATTGTGCACTTAGGTGGGGCGTCAATGATCAGGTAATGAAGTAATGAATGCTCGTTGCTGCTCGGGTGAACAGCGCTGTGGCACTGCCCTTCACAGGAAATTAAAGCGTTACACATGGATCGCTCAACTGGCGGCGCATTTAGAGCCTTTAAATGCGCAGGTTCAGGTCTGACTGGCACGCATCATATCCTACAACACGATCCTCATCACACACGCGGAGAATGACAGAGTACAAGCCAGAACAAATGACAGGAAAAAGAGCGATATCAGGTGGAGTTTGGTTTTATTACTAAAGCGTCATTAATCTAATGTTCCGCCGTAGCACTAACAGCCTGGTTCTTGTCTCAATGATAGTTTTGGACGGGCTGATGAGCTGCTTAGCAGGTGAGAGGCAAGGAAAAAAAAAAAAAAGAGGAGAGAATATACCTTCCAGCTCACTGGCTTCTTTAATGAGCAAAGCAGAATGTCATTTTCTGGCTGCTGGACACAAAAGCAGCACGAGCCGTATCATTATGAGATCTTTAAGGTGGAGAGCTCCCGATGTCTCCCCTCCTTCATTAGCCGAGCGTGTAATGAAACAGACAGCGTTTCATAACCTACGTCCGACTCCACGGTCGACGGTGGAAGCCAGCGAACGTGGAGCGAGTCTACCATCATCATCAACTCCGCCAGGCATCGCTCAGCATACATAATGTTGATTTTTCTAATACAAAAGCCGGCATTGGGCCAAAGGAAAAAGGAAAAAAAAAAGATGTAATGCGCTTTAGATTATTGCGAAACCATCAGCTCACTTCACCGCATCGACCAGCGCATTAGCAGCTCGGTGTGATAAAATGAACGCGATGAAAGATGAAAAACTGAAAATGAAGCAGCAAGCAAAGACAACTTCCTCCATGAGAAAAACAAACCAAAAAAAACACAGATAATTCAGATCTTTGCTCTGTGACAGTTTTCATAACTGGACTACATTTGACTGTGCCCGATCCCACTGATACAATACAACACAGCTCAATATAACACAATATAAAAGCCCTGGTCCAAAGTTACAGCTGTTACATCAGCTTTTTTTCGATCCAATGTGGATATATGTGAAGTACGTACGGCAGAGAAAATAATATATCGTAAGGTTCTGAGATCTGCAAAATGGATAAAAGCTAAACTTTGCTTATTCCAATGTCCCCGTTTCAGCGTTTTGTGAATGAAAATGGTACAAATGGGTCATGAAAGCAATCGATTACTAAAATAATCGATAGCTGCAGCCCTAATACTGTCTAAGTTGCACAAGAATTCAATTGATGTATTTGACCATTTACCATTTTACCATACCTGTCTACTCTGTTTTCTACCCTTTGTAAATAGCTGCTGTGATCTGGAATTTCCCCAAGTGGGACAAATAAACGCATCTAATCTAACCTAATCATTTCTTTCATCTGCAGCCCAGAGTTCCTTTTTCTAAACAGGAGCCTCGTGTTGGTGTGATGTGTGAGCCTTAATGAATGATGGCCTGCACGAAAACCCACAAAACGGGCCCATGAACCTACTATAATATCACCACGTAACCCTCCTCTGACTATAACTACGAACTAGTTTCCTTTCAAAAGAATATGTAGCTCCATATTGACGCACCTCCAGTTTTTCTTGCTAAATCATGGTACAAGGTGATGGAAAACTGTTTCAGAAAACACTGGACGCTTAAACTCAACCTTAAACCCTGCGGATACAAACACATAAACAGAGAAGTCAACTCTGACTCTGCTTTTTAAGAAGCATAGGCTTCTTAAAAATCACCCACACTAACACAGAGCTGAAGCTAAAGATTACTGTTTGTAGAAATCGGATAAACCCCCGAGGACTTTAAAGCACTTTACGCTCACACTCTGGATTATTATTGGAGGCTTTTCACTACAACTACAATGATGCAGCTTTCTGAGATTGCTGGAGCTTTTATTTGCAATACTAACAGACCTTTCCTCCGAGGTTTTGTGGAAATAGCCAGCACACAACTAAAAGGAAACGGTTCTATATTTCTCAGAGGGGATTGAAATAATTAATGGTCACTGCAGCCACCTTTGACATTGTTAAACCATCCAAAAGACCCTTAGGCAGCCGAGGAATGTCCCAAACCAGCAGTTTCCTTGCTTTTGTTCAACTTATTTTATTTATTTTTTTGGTTGATCTTATGATTGTTTACTCTGCAAAATGTGAAACAAATCACAAAAGAACAAAACCATATTTGCAGTAGTTGGCACAATAACCGCTATGACGCTACATGTCTGTGTCCCAACAGAGTGTTGAGTTTCATTCCGTTTCCTCTGGTTTTATCTCTCATCAAAGTATACAGAGATCATTTCTCCATGACTAGAGTTCTGTTGAAGATCTGGAGCTGGTTTGAGCTCCTTTGGTGGTAGTTCACTGCTCCTACGTCGTTCGTTGACCAAGTTTAATCCTTTCAAAACGTTCAGCTCATTTCATTTAGCATAACAGAAATGACAGAGGAGGAAAGTACTCAATTTGGGAAGCTAACGACCGGGGAAATACTGCGTTTCTTCTACAATGTCAAATAAAGGCTTATAATTATGTCACATAGTTTTCAACACATTTAAGAAGTAAGATTTATTCGATGAGATAATGCACCAACCAGTGGAAATTCAGTCCATAAATCAAAGTCTTAGGAAACAATTTGCATTCAGAAAGTATAATACCATTGAAATTTGCACATATTTCATCTTTTAGCAGCCTTGTCTGTAGCAATGCCCATCCACAAAGACAGTCAGCTGGTTTGAAGACTTAATTGGGACGTCATTCAACTCAACTGTCATGAGACTCGGATACAAAGAGGATGAAAGCGACATCGGGGAGTGGTGAAACACAGAAACTCCTCCGGAACAACGGAAAAGCTGCAATGTCATTTGTAAAAATGTGCTCAGAGTACCAATGAGCTGCGGTGTCGGTGTACGAAAGGTGGAAAATAAAAAATACAACAAAACCACTGGTCGGTGTTGACGTGTTCCTAATGAAACCAATAACGGCTCCTGTTTACACCACAAAGGAGGTTTGTTTAGGCCGTAAGTACAACTTACACATTGATGCCTCAGGGTGATTCATGGGCCAAATGAGATGAATAATGTAGATCGCCACATTGTTAGCCAAGCTTCTGCTTAATTCATCCCACGTAGCCACCTCTCTATCAGCGTGTCCTCATGCTGTTCGAGCATCTGCTCCGTTAACTCAAGGATCCACAGGCCTCTATCCATCACACATTACGCCAAACGCATACGCCCTAAAACAGGCAACGCCGTGTTTCTCACCCATACCAACACTTACCATCCAATCTCAGTTGACTTCACTGAGTCACTTTAAGTCTCTGCTGAGGACACATTTGATGCTATATATTTAACTACTCTATAGACATATTCTCCCATTTCTACATGTTTTTAACATTTTTTTTCTCTTTTATTCTTTGTTAGTATTTTATTGTATTTTACAGTGTTTGTACTTCAGCCTCCAAATTGTTTTTACCTCCATGTTTACTTAGCTATAGCTATAATGTGGTGAGATTATTTTATAAGGGGTTTTCTAGATCCCACCTGCACAGTCAGAACCTCTGTTTGTACAAATGCATGAAATTATTGTGTGCAAATAAACAAAAAAAACATACTTTTAGTGGTTCGGGGGAAAAATTTGGGCACGATGATGAACCGGGCATCGTTTTTTTTTGCAGTTAATTGGCCTGAGAGCAATGGTGTAATTACAGAGGCTATCAATATTCCAACGTGGCCTCAGGCCTCATCACTTCCATTGCCTGTTTGATTTTGCTTCCACTGCAAACACTGATCGTCTGGGCCAAAGGGTGCGAGCAGAAGGGGAGTTATTTTTATTTCATAATAATTTTTCCTGCTTTGAAGAGTTTCACGGGAAAACTTCCGCTGTCCACTCTTTTTAAACTATGTTGACACATGCGCAGACATAAAAGAATGAAATGAATCCGATCAACGTGTATCCATGCAGGAAGGCATCGGACTCTTGGGGGCAGAACTCTGCCAGATTATCCCGTCGACATGATCGCTTCAGTAATCTGAGTAACTCTGAGAAAATCAGAACACCATCAGAGTGTCTGTGCTAATGTAAACGCGCGCCATGGCAGTTGTTCAGACATTCCGTTAATGCTAATGGCGCTCTATCTATAAATGCTACATCCTTGACTTTGATGAAGAAAAACAAAACCCACCGGAGTAATGCGAGTCAGACTACACACACTGCCTCTGTAAGCAGGAGACGAACACTGAACTTGCAAACCATAAATTGAATCAAATTATGATTCAGTTATTCTGCCCGTCAGTAAAGTAAGCTCCTCAGTCTTGTTGTTGCGACACCTGCAGTATCTCAAATAAAGAAGCTCTGGCACTGGGAAATACAACCGTAAACACGCAACATTGCGTACCCTTAACATAATCACTGAGCTGAAAATCAGCCGAAGCTTCAGACGAGTGAAGCTGCAACAGAAAGATTTCACTCTTAACACAAACCCGCCAGAGTCTAACACGCTCTAATCTGCCGCCCCATTGTTTCCTATAGTAGAAAAGGCTACACACTAGTGAAGTCAATTATGCTTAGGGATGTGTGACAACCCAACTGCTCCCATGACAACTTAATTTTTACCTTCAGCCTCGTCTTTATGTGTATTCCCGCTGGGATCATTTAAAACTGTCAAATATTAAAAGGCCAATTCCATTTTATTACAGTGTCACAAAATAAATTAAATTTTAACCGACTGGGTTTTTTTTTTTAATAAGGTGCTGGTTTGTTTGTATATCGGATCTTTATTATCTGATCATCTGTACGGCGTTATTGTTTGTGGATGTTAATTGAATCTAAACAAGCAGGGAAATGAAGCACTAGTTATTAGGACTGCAATATACACGCCACACATGTAACACTATAATAGGGGTTACCGTGTAAATACAACAATTCAGGACTAGATGGAGACATTAGTAGCAGCAAAAAAAAGAGGGGAAAATAAAGTTCAGCTAGGTAGAGGTATCCATCAGGCCGTTTATTTGCTGAAAATACAAAAAAAAAACCAAACAAACAGTTAACACCATCTCTGGATGTCGATACCTATTATTATTATTATTGGCAGACTGTCCTGTTGGGTTAATTGGCTCCTCAAACATTTGAGTCAAAACAAGACAGATTGTCATTAGGGCTGAATATATGTGGCTCATAGAAAATGATTTTTATGCTTTTCATTCAACAGTGTAACTACCATACCCTTATAGGAGCTAACCCGAGATTTAACCTGTTCCTTCCTGTTCCATTTAAAGTGCGTCAGGTGTGTCCTTTGCCAAGTTCCAATATTTATAGCTAAACAATCACAACACCAACTTATTTCAGAGCATTTTCTAACAGCAACTGAAACTATTTCTTCCTCTGTTATTTTCTACCCGTTAATGAATAGGAATTCAGTTAACAAATGGAATAGATGACTGGTGCGACCTCATGACATCAAAACGGTAGGAAGTCTCATTAGCATCAATCGCAATCCAGGCGACTCTCCACTAATTATTATTTCAGGCCCAGAAATATCGCAGAATAGACTTTGTGACTCAGTCGTGAAGAATCTAAGCTTTCCAACATGCGATGCCAAGCCTATGCTGAGAAAAGACTACCAGGGCTGTGATGGACTGGTGACTGAGCCCATGCAGTAGACACCAGCCCGAGATGACCATGATCATGACTGTGGGACGTCGGCACAGTACAAAGCTTACAACTGCATAAATAATAAGCGTAAACACATGCGCTCCACTCAGTGCCTGCTCACTTGTACTCATCACCCAGAATCAATAATGACACATCACTTACGGGTGGTAATGGTTGCACTCCATAGGTTCTGCCCCCGTCCGTAATAAAAGGGTCCAGTGTGGTGCAATTATGTTATTTTTTTTACTGGATTTACACTTTTATTGCACATAAACACTTCACAATGGACAATTAATATAATCATGATCGGCACATGTACACTTTAAACTACATTCACACTGTCGATACGCAGTTGTGCATCTTGCTCTCAATCACAACTGAATACAATTAAACACAATAACCCATGTGTGAAAGGGTTAAATAATCACTAGACACCTCTGCTCAGTCCGCTACACAGGGGTGGAGTGCACATGCAGGAGAGGTTTGCTTTTGTTGAGAGTCCTTTTCTGTGTCAGAGGGAAAAAAGTAGGGTTGAGAAAGCGGAACCTTTCAAGTCCACCTCGCTTGAAGGTTTGGCTTTCATTCCACATCTAACAGCCACACGACCAGCTCAGACCTGGCTCAACACCCAGCAGCAAGGCCCTCTGGGAAACGCCAGCGAGTCTGCACACGGAATGACCTTCGTGCGTAGAGGACAACCACATGGCGGCGGCTGACAGGCAGAGCCAATGTCATTACTGCGATTAGTTATTCAGCTCCGAAACAAAGAGCTGACGCCGAGTGTGAGGAGGTTGTGTGTACTGGGCGTCTGCCACTAATTCAATTAGGGAAATTCAGAGATTGCGATTACATACTGGTGTTATGTAAGCTGCTGACCTTGTCCGAGCTCCACGCCGGCACTACGGCAGGTCTTTTATTCCACAAACTTAAGCGTGGGTGAGAAAAAAGGGTGGAACAGTGACCTTCAAAAAGAGAAAGCGCTGTGCTGAAATGCATTTGGGGATGATGGAAGTCATCGACTCCACCGGCAAACACACCACAGTCATCTTTTCACACCACCCATTATTTATCATATCGCAACACTCTGAATTTTGATACGTGTCATTATTTCTGAATGTCTGGACTGTTTATTTAAAAGGCTCTAATCTGGAGCAGGGGTCCATCTGACAAAGGAGTCGCATACCACAGGAGGTGCTTTAGTCACCAGTCTGTGGTCTGACAGCGCTCTAGTTAGTACTTGACCGTGCACTGGACTAGGATCAGAAAATGACAAAACCAAAAAAAACAAAACAAGATGGCTCAAGTAAAATAGTAGCTCTTCTTCTGTTTCTCACAAGAGCAGGAATGTGAAACTCACTTAGGATCGGGGACCACAATGCAGCCCAATATGATCCCACATGGGTCCGACCAGTAAAATAATACCATTATAACCCAGAAATTATGTCAAGACCAAACTGAAGAGAAAATTTTTAATTGCATACAGGAAACTAAGGATAATGTTCACATCTAAAACCCATCCTGAAAATAAATGTGAACAGCACGAATAACCAAGTACCACCTGAAATTTCTTAGGAAAAATAAGTTAAAATTTTCACAACATTTGGCCTCACTTGATCATTTACACACGTGGATTACAACGTGCCGATCATGTCGGCTCTACAGATCCAGTAAACATTTAGCAAGAAGCAGAATAATTTTTGGATGGAATAGAAAGTCTTTATTATCGTTGCAAGTACAATGAAATTGAAGAGAGGATGTAGAATATTGTAATGGTATTTCTCTGGTGTGATACCTTTCGTATTGTATGACATGGTCTGAATGTTGATCGCGAACTAAAATGATTGTGATTGAATTGATCGTTAATATCTTTTCTGTAATTTGTGCATTTCACCAGTTCCTCCCACGGGCCAGGTTTGGCACCCAGGCCATAAGTTTGACACCCTTGGACGAGAGGATTTGACCTTTTTTTTTTTAAAATAAATAGTACCTTATTTTCAGTCTGCACCCGAACACAGACCTCCTGCTGCCGTTTCCTCTCAGGTTTAAACAAGAAGAGTAAATCTGAAGATGAATGAGCTGATGCAGAACTGTAAAGGTAAAAGGTCTCATTAATTTGAGCTGTCATGTTGTTTGTGTCTGGAGCCAAAGACTCTTAACAGTGAACGGTACGATTCGTAAACATGCACTGGCCAGACCGCATCGATGAGGTTTCACTAAATCAATCAGATCCTTTTCTGCTCTGGAGGTTCTGTAACACGGCTTTTCTGTAATAATTGTCTCAGTTTCCTGATACTGTTCAGAATTGTGTGCAGAGTATTTCAGATCAGTTTTTTTCCTGCAAAAAATCCTTCAGTTTGCTCTTGAGCTCTTTATCATCTCGCTTCTATAGCTACAACACATAGGGAAACAGCACTAGTACAATTGAACTGGTTATAACGCAGTCTATAAAGTGTGTTTCACCTCAGTGTGTGAGCCGCCGTCAGATTAAGTCCAGGATCTCAACCTGTGGTCAAACTACAGCTGCACACAGTGACTCAGCAGTCAAACAAAATGACAGGAACAAATTGAAGTTGCTGCCCTTCTGAAAGCCAGAGGATTAGGTTTTGGTACCAAACCGCATCAAAGACAAAGCCGGGTGTGACAGGGTTGTCCAAACAAATCAGCTCCGTCCAACTTAAGCGCATGTGTTTGTTTTTAGTGTCTGCAGAACACGGCAAAGGAATCTAAAACATCTGGTAAAAATAAAAATACATTCCAGTTTTTATTTGCACATTTTGGAGCTTCGTCTGCAAAATCCAGAAGGAGGAACAAGCGGGATGCAAAGCAGGAAATGACAAGTCGGTCTGGAGATTCTACTGTAATGATGTAAACAACCTTCAGACGGTCCCAGGCCATCGACGCACATTTACATCTGGAGACAGACAGACATGTACTTCTGCAGAGAACAATCAGAAAACTAAAGCTCACGGTGACCTTTTCCAGTCACGACAGAGCTCACAGTCCCACCGCTGCAACATGGATGTGGATCTATTTCTGCTCTAAAAACAGTACAAAATAATACGAATCAAAATTAATCTTCACCACTACCTGTGTTGGAACAGCATACGAGGTTTCGAGTACAATGGAACCGGGTTACGAGTTTAATGTGTTCCAGGATCGAGCTCCTCAAGGGGAAAACTTGTGATCAGTTTTCCCATAAGAACACCACATGAAAAACCAATTAATCTGTTCCAAGACCCAAGAAAATTGCCATAAATACATACATACATACATACAGGAATACACATCTGTACATGCAACATAAGGTATCTGGAAAATAATACTTATTTACTATTATTATATGAAAAGAAAGTTATGTTAATTATCTGAAAAGAATGCATGAAATTAGTTCCATTAATGATTTATAATGACATGTTACCTGAGAGAAAGGCGGCCGCAGGTGGAGGAGGACGAGTGAGGGAAGCAGAGACTTCACGTACTACGCATGGAGTAATTTAACTAATTTAGCTAATTTTAATTTGACCAATTTAACAAAGAACTTAACATTAACTTTTTTAACCTGGATAGCTTTTATGCTTCAGTATGGTGCAGATTGTGGACATACAATCAGTATCCGAGTTACGACAGTTATGGCAGCGCAGCATCCCAGCATCTCTTAGTTAAAAACGCAACAGATTGATACTATGTATCCTAGAGTATAATCCTCGTGTCGGCCATTTTGTATATGCTCCAATTTACAACCGATCTGACTTATGGCTGGTTTGTCAGAACCGATCTAAGTCGTAACTCGGATACTGATTGTACTCCTACTGCACTCCTTCACCATGAGTCCCTCCATCACCACTAGAATGTGTATCTATGACATTGTGTTTCACCTGTATCAACATCATATCACTGGTTTTCTTCTCACCACTGGCATGCTTACTTGCTTGCTTTCCCCTTGATAGAATAAGGGGTGTGTAGCTCGTTCTCCCCTCGCTTTTTCTCAAATAGTCTCGTAGCTTCTCAGCCCCCTGACATTGGAGGAATTTCACTCGCAAACCGGTCTTCTGTATGTGAGCCGGTACAAAAATTTGCTACATTTCTTCCTCGTAACACAAAAAAAATAAATCACAAGCGGAGGTGCTAATAACCCAGGGTTGCACTGTATGAGGTTTTTTTTATTTATTTATTTATTTATTTTTTGAAACATCATAGAAGTTAATAATGGTGGAGTTGACATCCGAGGAAAACTAATTGTACAGATCAGATAATGTTGGCTGTTAATTTGGTCAAGGAAATAAACAGACCCAGCAGGCGCTTGAGCTGTCAGTCATACCTGACATTACTACTGACCCTTCAATCATATTAATGGAGCTAGAATTTTCTGTATTCACTACAGAACGAGACAACCATGGCTTAAACAATGGTTCCTACATCATGGGTTCATAGCCTTTACAATCTAGAGCCATTTTTGACCAGAAAGAAGAAGAAACATCTGAGTGAAGTGACAAAAGTAGAATAATCAACAACAAAGATATTCTGTGATGTCATATTTACAATCTAGATTTTGCAATAAGCAATGTTTGGTGCATTTATCCAAGACCACAGCACATCTCTTATAAATAAAACAGTTGATATTTTTATTGGCTTTATCGTGAGGCGGTACTGCCAAAACATAAAACTGAGTCATTGTGTAGTGGAGACAAACACCCACTAGCATGTGTTGGTTCACTGAGGAAAGGAGACTATGCACAATGGGTGACTGAATTTGTGATACTAGTATAGAAAAAAAGTACAAAAAACAGGTGTCAGACATGATGGTGTTTTCACTCTGTATGGAACGCACAGTTTTACACATAGACAATAGACTGTGGGGGTGTGTGTGTGTGTGTGTGTATATATTTTATATATATATATATATATATACACTGTCATGGATTACTTATGAATGATGTATTATGGGTATGATTTATATCTTCTATTGTAGTAGTTTTGAAGTAGTTTTATTGTGTGTTTTCATCCTCTGTGGGTTTCTCTCCTTTTCTGGTTTCTCATGGGAATTGCAGGCCTTTCTCATAACAATTCAACATTGTTCTGACTGACTGTGTTGAGATCCCAAGGAGTAAAGAGGAGAGGGGGTGATGTGTGAGAATCCTACTTAACCTCTGTGTTAGAAGAGTTAGTCTTTACCTGGTCAATGCTGTTGAACTGTGTAAATGCTCATCACTTTATTGCTGCAGTAATGAACACCTGAATTCTTTTGAAATAGACTCTCACTCATGCCTCCATAAGTAAAAATTCCACAACACACACACACATATATTCAGGTTACATCAAATCATATTTACATATTTACTTTTTTTAAGGGTTGGAGCCCCCTGATTTAACACATTAATGGTTATAGTCAACTCAAAGAACTTTGCACGTCAGCTGCTTTTGCAGGATGCAGTAACCTGTAACACACAATATGAATTTGGCTGGAGTCAGAGCCAGTTGGAACGCTCACACTTGTTGCTGATAATAATGATGAACGGGTAACACCCTGTTTGCTCCTGGATTTGTAAATATGTACAACAAATAACACATGATGGAACTCTTCAACGTCCCGTTATTCGGGTTTCAGGAAGTAGTTGCAAAACTTCTCTTTTAAATATATCCATGAATGTGCATCTATTACATGATCAATCAACAGCCCAAACTTCAGCTAAGTCAGCGCAGTGTGACAGTTCACTTCTTCCAATCACATTGTGTGTTTCATCGCCAAATGATGTTAGTGGAAGGAAAGCAGATTGTGAACGTCTGGCTAATGATGTGAGGAAAAGGGCCGACCTTTCACTATTATGGACGCTTAAAACCATTTAAAGATCCCAGAAATCAATAAAATGCTCTTTAGTGCACAAATCAAAGGGCTCTAAATTTCCAGCCTAATGGGAGTGTCGATTTGCTTTAAATGGAGAAATCATTCCCACCACTTAAGAATAAGATGAACAGGTTGGCACCAATATGAGGTTTATTTCATGCTTTTACCTTGTGCTTTTCACAACTACAAAAAAACGCATCCACTCACTGGTTTCAGAGAAGAAACACACTAGACCTCCACGATTTGTGAAGCTGGATGAGATGAGTATGAGATGAATTCATCGCCAAAAAAACCTTGAGGATAATCTGGCATCAGAGGATCGCAATGCAGTCAAATTCTACACAATGGCAGCCTGTCTTAAAGAATATTAAAAGAATGAACACAAACAACTTCTCATTGGAACCAAGGATAGTATTTCTATGAATTAATTTTATTTTGGATGGAAGTTTTTATATTTTGGTTGGCGTACAAGATGCGTCAAGAGTTGTGACTATTTACTGAGGTTACATAACTATCTTGTAATGGACTATGTTCATTCAAGATTTTACAGTATAAAAATCCAAATCTAAAACTTGGAAGAAAAAAGAAAAGCTTGAGAAACTCAACTTTTGTGAGAGCTATCTTGATGAAGGACCCAGTCGCAGACAAAATAGATTCTTATCAAAATGAAAGATTTATTTTAGATTCTTGAAGAACAACTTACAATTTCCAATTTAGCTATTCAATTAACAAAAAGCAACGCAGAAAAAAAATGTGAATAAATATTAACTAAAAATTCCTACAATATATAAATACTAAATCTATAACTATAACGCAAAATCTCACTTAAAGTGGCAAAAGACTGTTAGAATTACAACTTAAAAAAGGCAACGCGACTAGGATTCAAAGTACAACACAAAACTATCAAAAACTACTCAACAACATTCACATAGACAAACAAGACTAGACTGGACAGGGAGGTCAAACTTATAGGCCAAGGCACTCAACGATCTGACAAAAGACAAGGGAAAGCACACTGACTTTTATACACAAGGAGTTCACCAGGTGCGGCACATCAGGGATGATTAGAGATGAGACACAGATGGGCTCGGAATCAGGGGGATAATGTACCTGCCACAAGAGGAGATGAACGCAGGGCCAAACAGAAAGTAACGAGACAAGACAGGAAACACCCTACACAAACCCCACTTGATACATGAATCATACCAATTTTTGTGAAAACCATATGTATTTACATTGAAACTTTTTGCATATCAAGTATGCAGATGGAAAAAAAAGTGTGCCAGCTGCCCTTTTTTGGAACTCTTCCGAATCCATTCCTCACATAAACTGTCCTCATTAGTGTCCTCTGAGAGCATCCTATTGGTTATTCACTGCACTGTTATTTGGCTGTGGGAAAAAGTATCAAGTTACAAACTCCAGCCCTGTAGAAGGATGAAAAACAAGCGAATAAGCCACACAACTAAACGGTCAATATCAAATCAAAGTAAATATAGTTGGGCTTAATGGCTTTTCATACCAGCCCTGAAGGAGTACGCACTAAAATTTTAGGGTCCGTTTGTACATAAGCTTCATGAGACGCAGTAAATCATCGACGTGGGCGGTTTTAAAGGATCAGAGCTGATGATGCCGAGGTCAGTGGCCTTGTGGGTAAAGCCAAAGCCAGTAATTGCAGAACATCAACAGTTTGGCTACACTTTTGCTGTCATTTAACATTTTTGGTAACAGGGTCCAATGCTGAGCCAACGAAAAACACATATCGGATTGAATCTAAATGCATGTGTGTGGACGTCAGAACGCTACTGAACCAACAAAGAGAATGTTGGACCTGGACTTTTGCACAGTACTGTCCGTTTAGTTAAGGTTTTGAAAGCAATTCTTTTTTCAGGAGTATTTTCTACTTGAGTAAAGCATCTAAATCCTTCCACAGATCAAACCGGATGGTCACAGTCCACCAAATAAAGCCAAGCTGTCTGCTTTTTAACACCATGACTTGACAAAGCAGCCAGCAGCATGGTGAAAGTACTCATATCATTTCTTTCAAAGCTTCAGTGTGTAAGATTCAAGAGGATTAAGTGGCCCCTAATTACACAAATGGAACATATTCAAAATGATAGTTTCCTCAGCGTACAATCATCAGGAAATAACAACGGCTGTGTTTCTTATACCTTCAATTGAGACTTTTATGTTTACAGAGGGAGTGGGTTTCCGGGGCCACCTCTGCTTTTATTCCATTTTATTGCAGGTGGTTTTCAGTCTTATGATGGAATACGTGGGGTGAAGCAGCTGAAAACCATCAAATGGAAGTAATAACAGTAATAAATAAATAAATATAAGTCTGAAATTGTCTCAGTGCTTCACAATGAGATATAATCTATGTAAGGGCTTTGGCGTGGACGCAAATTACAACTGAATGTGGACGCACATGTTAAGTGTCCAAAACCGGTCATTGTTTTCAAGTGCTGCACACTTCCTGTTGTGTTTCAAGATATAGAACCTGGAGAAATACCACCAACAACCGAGCTATCACAAGCCTGTCAAGAAGTAACACAAGATGAGGCTGAACACATCAAGGGTCAAACGTCTTCATCGAGTAGCGTCTGACTAAACAAAACACTGACATAACCAGGGAAACACACTCGTGTTATGCCAATGCGTGGACGAGAAACCGTCAAATACTCGTCAGGCTCAACCTGTGCGAGTTAAAGTCGAATCACATTATACTTCTTGTGTATCCATCAGTGATAAAACAACTCAATCAACAATGCCACTAATGGAGTCACTGTGTTTTAAATACACTGGACCAGAAGGCAATAAAATGGCACCAATGACCAGTTAAGTTTTGATTGTAGAATATAAACTGGCTTTGTGAAACTGGTCTTTAAAATGAGAGATGGATGGCCAGTCCTCTTAAAAAGGTCCTCAGATAAGGAACACCTTCACAGCAGAAATACAGACATCAACCAACTGAAAGAACGACTAAAGAGGAACATTTTCCCTTTAACACTAAATGAGGTGCATCATAACCACAACTAAAAAGTTTCAGCTCACTTTAAGTAAAAGTCACTTACTGTGGTGTTAATCAGAACTGACACGCCGATCAGAACATCTCACTAACAGCTCATCTTAACACACGTGGTGTTTTTGTGCCAAATGAATCCCATTAACAGTTCAAAGAATTCCCACAAATAAAGAAACAAACCCGAAATATCAGAATCAGTGCTCCTGTCCCCTGAGCTGTGTGTGTGTGTGTGTGTGTGTGTGTGTGTGTGTGTGTGTGTGTGTGTGCGCGCGCGTTGTTCCCGCACGGAGTCT
>JAPTHA010000018.1:684975-703222 GCA_029814585.1 Gymnapogon annona | reverse complement strand
CTAATGAACCCTGAGAATTAGTGATAATTAGTGAAAACCATTTCAGGTGACGACCTCTTGAAGCTCATCCAGAGAATACACAGTGTACAAAAAAGTGATCAGAGCAAAGGGTGGATATGTGGAAGAAACTATAATATAAAACATGTTTTCAGTTATTTCACCTTTTTTTGTTCATTACATAACTCCACATGTGTTCATTAATACTTGTGATGCCTTCAGTGAGAATCTACAATGGAAATAGTCATGAAAATAAAGAAAACACATTGAATGAGAAGGTGCGTCCAAACTTCTGGCCTGTAGTGTATATAATATATACATTAAAGCACAATGGCCATAAAATACAGTTTAAACAGATAATTCAGAGTTTTATGCAGAAGTATTAAGTTATTAAGACACATACACAGTGTATGCTTTTAATATTTATTGAACTTCAAATGCTGTCCAGACAGGTGCCTAACATTTTACTACTGATCAATATTGGGGAAAAATATATATGTATATGACCAATATATTTCCACCAGTATATATTTTGGTGTACTTTTAATTAAGACGTATGTGGAGCCTGAATGAACTTCCTTGACTGTTAATATTTTCAGTGTAATATTTGCGTCTTGCATCCAATGGGTCGTATTAGACCCTGTGGTGGGCCAGTTTGGGTCCACGGGCTGTATGTTTGACACCCATGTCCTTGAGAAGCAACTATCAAATGTATTCAAAAGCACAGTTGGTGTTTCAAATCAGTGCTGGGAGAAAAAAAAAATTAAAAAGCGCCCATTTTGTCTTCACGACACCTGAAATCACTTGTGTATGCAGATGGCGGCGTCTGAACAGGTTCCATCCATTACTTTGGGTTTTCCAGATCTTTGGCAGCAGCGGCAAGAAAGCTCTTTCTCTGATTAAGCCTTCCAATCAGAGCTCTCAGATCTGTGTGAGATGCATATTCATGGCGTGAAGGGGGTAAACTTGACATGTTTTTCCACGCAGTGACTCCACTCGTCACGTCTTTAACGTCCGTCTCTCTTTCCTCAGATGTGGGGAGGGCGGTCCTCGCCCCGGCGCACATCACGGAGAAAGTAGTGCAGCTGTTCAGGAGTAAAAGCGAGTTCACCTTCCTGGCCTCCATCCAGCAGAAGTCGTCCACGTCGGGAGTCATATTCTCCATCCACGAGTCAGAACACAGGTAATCCATCTGTAATCCTCTTCATTTTGGCCCACAGCCCCCGTCTTTCCCCAACAATTTGACTTCCAATAACACGGATTACTGAGTGGTCGTTTTTTTTTTTTTTTTATATAAAGGAAACAGCCGATGAGTCGACCGTCTGAGTTGTGGCTGTTTGCAGACGGCTGTCGACGAGGTGTAATATTGCGGAGATTGGCGTGAGATTACCTGAGTGCTTGTGTACGTCGGCGGGAGATGGGAGGCCGTGTCAAAGGCTGGAATAATGTAGCGTTGCCTCCTGTACGCTCAGGGCACACAGATAACCTTCGCTCTGCCGCTTATGGGATGGAGTTAATATAAAATGTTATCAGTGAAAGCAGCATAAACAGACCTCCAAGTAAAACAGCATTGTATCTGACCTAGTCCATACGGACAAAAGTATGTGGACACATCGAATTCAGGTGTCTGGGATACACAACTTTAAGGATATATTGATCTTTATAAACTATATGAAGAAAAATAGTGGGGCGCGTCATGCCACGGCTCATCATGTACAGCTGCAAGATGCCCTGCTCAAGGTGATTTGATGTAAAAAACCTCCATATTTCCTTAAGGCTTAATGGGAGATTTTTCTTCCTCAGTGAGATGTGAAAAGAAATGGTTTAAAAAAAATTGTCATGAAGTAAAAAAAAAAAATTCTGTGTTGACTGAAATTAAGTAAATACCATTTATCCCTATATAAACCTATATTATGACATTTGTTGTTATGGTTTTGATTCCCAGACTCCTGTTGGAAAACAAACACGGATTTACCGTGTCCGCATACTTTTGTCCATACGGCGCATTATCATTTAGAAGACTATAAAGAAATGCAGAGATTTCACAGTCGTGATATGAGCCTTGAATTAGTAGTTGATGAATGCCTGCAGGAGAAAGTGATGACTGCAGGAAATCTGTGAGTGGCAGCAGTGACCGTGAGCCCCTCCCCTCCCAATACCCCCCGAGCCCCCCCGAGCCAACTGTACAACTGTGAATTGTTTTTAAAGGGCAGGCTGCATTGATTTTTCCCACATTGCTCTGAAGGTAAAAGCTTTCAGTTGTGTGAAACACACAGGAAAAGACTATGTATGAGCAGGGACTGAGAGTTGAGACAAAGGCACATTGACAGAGGCCTGGAGAAGGGTTCATCCACACTGAGGTCATTTCTTCCATTTTAGAGTTTTAAACTCTTACCATACAGCACTAGAAACATTTACACTCTCCTTTTGTCCTTTCAAGTGTTGAAATGTTTTTTTGTTTCGATTTCAATACATTGACGTGTCTGAGACGTTGAGTGAATGAAAATAGAATTAAATATATTTAAGGTCATGACCACACTGAAACCTTGCATACATTGTCTCCATACACACATCAAAAATATATCGTCACTGCCTTATGTCCAAACTGGTAGAGCAATGTTTTATTTATAAGTAAACGAATGGAGTTAAGAGGTGTTGTCACAACCCATTTTTCAGCAATTTTCATTAGTTTATTATTTCTAAAAGTGCCAAGACTGTAAAGGCAAAAAAATCTGATTTGGGCAACGTCGACCTACAGTCTGAACGTCACCAAAGCCACAACCCCTAGATTTTGCTGTCATTTATATATTTTTTTGCAGTAAAACAAAGACAGGAATCGGCAGTTGCTATTTACAGGCATAATGTAATATTTTTTTTGACATTAATACATAACCAACATTTGTAGTGATTATTTATTTATTTGATAAATCTGGTATAATTTATTGAAGATCACAACTGGGCTGAATGTGGAACCTGAACTAAAACAAATTCAACACCCTTAACTCTTAAAGTCTTCAGTGTAATTTTTGCACCTCGCAAATTCACGTTGCTGGCCGGATTGAAACATTAGGGAACCAGGTTTTGGCCCACGGACTTCATCTTTGTCCACTTTGTCATCAAAGTTTGGAACATGTTATTAATAATAAATAACTTTATGGGGGGAGATAACGTTACGTCTCCTGAAGCTGTCCTTCCTCTTTGTGGCGATATGTCTTTAATCCTAGAACACAGACTGATTAAAGCACTAAGCCCTTTGGTTTGTCTGCCTCACGAGAGTTGAAAGAACCCATTGACCTGGCTGATCTCGGTGTTTTATTTTGAACGGCGTCGGGTCTGCAGCTCCATTTGTCCAATACGCCGCTGTACTTGGATGCTTCCAGCACTGGTACACATGTACAACAACGGCAAACATTTAGCAGTCATGAATTTAACATGAACGCTGCGACTTCACAGAGCACATTATTCAGATGCAAATGATATGTAATTAGTTGTACCAATTAAGTGTGATGTTACAATGAAACCAATACCACAAAGAAACAAAGCAAATACAACCCGAGGTAATTATATAATGTTTTCCACTTAACATTCACCACCCCACACACAAACACACACACACACACACACAATCCCCATGGGCCATGTCTGGGGTGAACATCATCTTCGGCGTCGGACCTTGTGAAGCTCAGAGGTGGAATGGGACCAGATCCCAGAAGATCGATTCAGAAATCTGAGCAGAAAATAAATGTATGGAAAAGATAACCCTGTGAAGAACTGGCGACTTGTCCAGCCCCCCCACCTTCGGCCTTGAGTATCTGCGATAGGCTCCAGTGACCCCCACGACCGCAAAGGATAAAGCGGACTCAGAAGATGAATGAATGAATGAATGGAAGATCAGCAGAATAACTGCCAGTAGTCATCTGTATCATGAGCTTCAGTTGAACTGCCCCCCAATATTCCACCACCTGGAATGAGAATATAACCACCTCAGAGGAAAGCATGCCATTTTTAATGAAGACGTAGCTCAAGTCAGTTGGCACGGGTTGTAGATGTGATAGTTTTGTTGGGGTCATCAGACTTATATGTATATGTAGGCGACAATTATGTTAATACTGATAAGTGAGTAAGTGCGTGGTTGGTGTTTTTCACATAATTTCCCATCATGCAGTTTGGTACTGCCTTTCCCCTTCGACCATCGTGGGCATGGCACCGTGGTTAGAAGGCTGTTGTATTCCAAAATGACTGCTGAAATGTTTGAAAATATCACTCTGATCAGCTTGCGGAGATATTGATGTGGAGTTGGAACCAAACCGGCCAATTAAAAAAACATCAGTTTGTCTCGGAAAATTAACACCCACCCAGACACTCCGACATGTTCCAGTGTTAGGATGCATTTACTTGATCCATAAGTATGAGTGGATCCAGGCAGTAAAGGGTTAAAGCGGGCTGAAGTGATTTTCAGACGACACACACACACACACACACACACACACAGCCGGTGTCATTAAATGTGTTGGATGGGCCGGGGCCTGGTGTGGATGCTGTGTTCCGCTGTGGCCGTGGATTTGTTGTGGACCTGTGAATCCTCTCTGAAGGCCCTATTAAAGCTCTCAGCCCGTGCCATTCTTCCCCATTATAACCCCGGCCTCCTGTTCAGGCGGCTAACGGACCACTAGCTCTGCCCGACCCACCGCTCAAATCCAATCTCACATTCCTCTACGACGCTCCTTCTTCATCTTTCTTTCTGCTCAATCAGACCATCCCCTCCTCCCTCCCACCTCCTCGTCTGCCAGCTCCTCTTGGCCAGTATGATAATATCCTCCTCCTCCTCTCATCCTCAAACAGCTTTTTGAATATGAACATTTCTCAGTCCTCTCTGAAGAAGCTTTCCTTTTTTTTTTTTTTTTCCCTTTTTTCGTTTTCCTCTTCTGGCCAGCAGTGGGGAACGAGGGGAAGGTTTTATTGCTGCTTCACTAGGCTGAATAGAACAAAAGGATACTTTTTTTCCCCTTTTTTTCTGCAAAGCCAGCACTTTACTCACTCCCAGAAACGCTCTCGATGTCAACGAATGGCAACGATGACTGTGATGAACTAACTCAAAGGCCACTCTTCCCACCTGGCCTCTCAAAAAAAAAAAAAAGAAAAAAAGACCAAAAGCCTTTCCTCCAGCTGCTCTGTTCATCTGCTTGGCCTTCGTGGTCGTCTCCACTGGTTGCTTTCCCTGATTCACTTCAGAAGCATCGACAGGTTCTTCTTCTGTGATGCACCAGGCCAGTGGTGAACTCACAGATGGGACTAGATGGAGGCGGGATTCCACAGATAGGGTTGACACCTGGTCAGTTTTGGTCACAAGGAGCTGGAGATGGACTGACCAAACTGGTTTTGGCCTCGTAATCCATTAGCATGGGCAGAATTAGACAAAATTAGAGCCATATAAACAGCTGCTGTTTGTTTCTTGAGCATTATGCGAAAAGAAAAGCTGTATAATATAAACGGCAGTGCATATAGAAAATGTACCAAAAATTCTGGATATAATACACCTATCCCTCCATTTATGCTGCTGCTAAAGCTCCGAATACATTCAGATCTTTTTACATCAAAGCAGAGAAAACTGAGTAAAAAGCGACAGTTTCAGTGAAGTCTGTCAAGAACTGAAATTAAAAACAAACAATAATTTTTATTGAACACTTTGGTGGTTTGTGGTTATTTTCATTTTTACTTCTGTCTATCTTTCTCTCTCTCATCAAATGTGTGTATTATTTTATTATGAAATAGTGTGGCTGTCATTTGTCTCCAGCTCCGTGGGTTTTCCTGGTTGTAGAAGGAGTCTCCTGTTGTCGTCTGTGTCATCTATCATATATGTAGTCAGTGTCTGTGTTGGTTGGCAGGTAGATTGTGGCTGAAGGGTTTGAGGTTGAGCTGAAAACCTCGCAATAAACAAAGAATCCAAGAAGATGAGCTGGAATCGAAGCGTTTTGGTCCTTAGTCTTGTATCAGGAGGCTGTCAGATGAATCCAGTTTTTTGTAGTTTGGTCGGATTACACTAGTGTTCGTCTTTCATGGCTAGAAATAATGACAAATTCAACAGTATGTCTTTGTTTCAGTGTAAAAAATAAAATGGTTCTGAAAAGTATTATTATTTTACATTAACCCTCTATCCTTTAACATTAAAATGTCAATAACCTGAATAAATATGAGCTACCTGAAATGTCAAAATAAAACGTCGCACAGTTTTAAGACTATTCTGCCTGTGACTAAATATCCAGTGTCGTTGTAGATCAGACCCATAATGGACGTGTATAAATGGTAGGTTGGACAGAGTATTGTTAAAACTGCACTCATTTTTCTTGACATACCAGGATGCGTTCCTTCAAGTCCCAGAGAAGCCATTTTTATCAGCAGCTTACAGTGCCTCTGAGTGACGGAACAACACTCTCCAGCAAATCCCAATGCCTTCAGCATCATCTTAAGCATCTTCTCATTAAAGTGGTTTGTTGAAGATGACACGTTGCCCGGTTACTGTCACAAAAACAACCACAGCCTCGCTCTCAAGAAGGACCCTTACAAAACCATATACACATAAATGGACAAAAGTATAGGGGCATGTTGAATTCAGGGGTTTAACACTACATTCCCTGGAGATTTCAGCTGCTACAGGAAATTCCCCCCCCCCCATCACCTTATTGAGAGGATTAAGAGTTGCAAAAAAAAATTATGTACATTGAAGATACATAGAAATCAAGCTCTCAGTCTCAACTGTCAATTGACAAATGTCAGTGCACACTAAACAAGTGGTGTCTATGTACAGTCCGCTGCTATAGATGTGGGTATTGGTCGCTACTATTTTTCCAATTCGGCATTTTGCACACACGAACAGATCCTTTTCTACCTTTGCAACACGTGTGCTTTTGGTAAACAGCACATTTCTCAGTGCTATGATTTGTTTTACAAGTTGAACCGAGTTGGCATAACATATGCCATTTATCATTATTTATCATTCTGACAATAATCGTTATTGTTTTGTATCCCACATCTTAAACATAAATTTGTGTCAATACTTTTGTCCATATAGTATAAAATTTGTCTCATAATTTGGCATCCAGCCCACGATTCAAGTTCATAAAATGGCTCAAAAAGGGTGGTGTAACACACTCTCCACGTATTATATGTAGATAGATAATTTAACCCTTTAACTGCCAAAGTTGCAATATTGCCACGTAACTGAATGAAACAGCTTTTTAATAGTTTATTATTGTTATTGTTTATTTGCACACAACAGCACTTCCAAACATTTGTACAAACAGAGGTTCAGACTGTGCAGGTGAGACCTAGAAAACAAATTGGGACTTATAAAATAATCTCACCACATTATAGCTAGCTAAGCAAAGATAGAGATAAAAAAACATGGGGAGACTGAAGTACAATAAAAATTGTAATAAAGAATAAAAGAAAAAGAATACGTGTTAAAACATGTAGAAATGGTAGAGTATGTATGTAGAATAGTTAAATGTATGGGACCAGATGTGTCCTCGGCATAGACTTAAAATGACTCTGAAATCGACTGAAATGCAACATGGATAGAACTGTTCAGGAGCTGAGCATCCCCCCCGCCCCAGTACTTCAGACAGAACTAACCACGCCTAGTGCGGACTATTGGGGGATGAAAGCAGTTGGCATGTCTCGCATGTCTAGAAGGGCCAGCCCCTTTTTGAAATCTAGATATTAAGATATTTTCTAAAAAAAAAAAGTCCACTGTCTAATATTGCAGTATCTTAAAGTCTGATACGAACCGGCGTTTATTTCCACTTCTGCACACGTCGGCAGAAGTGAGGCTGACGTGTAGGACGAAAATAAGGCTGGAAGGAGTAGAGGATTGTGTGTTGGGGTCAGTCAAAGGCAGTCCAGAGACGCACTCACAAATCATTGTGAGTCTGTGGATGTAACTGCAGATGAACACTGCAAGAGCCCGGAGTGGAAACCGGAGGTGAGGAGGTCCCACTCACCTCTCATCTCCGCTCCACGGGGGACATCAGGGGTTCAGGATGGAGGGAGGCAGGTTTTACACTCACACAGGACCCGATGGATGCCAGAACACACTCTATATATGCGTTTGTACGTGGAGAGAACTCTGAAGATCCCAAATAATCAGCATAAAATAAACAGTCAGAGATCCAATTCCGAGGTTGGCAGTGCGGCAAGGATCCAGACAGATGCTCCTTTTCAATTTTAGGCATGTTCCCATCATCTGCCAAAGCTGTGTGGAAAACAACAAACCAAAAAAACTGCCAATTACAATCTCGGTGAATAAAAATCACATTTCTTCAGCTACAGAGAGTGCGTGACAGCACCTGTTTTCAGCAAATTTTTGTTTTTGAACCAGAATCATGCACTGGATGCCAAACCAGCAGATACATTCCTAGTGTCTAATGACAAACATATTTACAGGACTTACCTGCATTATGGAGTGTGACCGTGTTCCCTTCCGTTCTTTAAATGGCACCTTAGCTGCTATTTTTGCAGTTGGGCAGCGTACACCTGCGGCTTTGACACTGTGGACAAAAGTATGTAGACGGGTTGAATCCAGGTGTTTGTTTTCTAACAGGGGTCCTAGATATCAAACTATAATGACTAATGTCAGTATATAGTATTATATTGGGATAAATATGGTTGCATAGGTTAATGTGGTTTTATATTTCTTTCCAAAATGTCTCATTGGTGGTTTTTAATACATTTTTCTGAGTGTTGATTGTGCCATTGTTTTATTTGTTTTTTTTTTTATCCACGACCGAGGAATCCGAACTGCCGAACTGTGATCCCTGTGATTGTTTGCCGTTTGATGGTGGTCTGATCATGGTGGTGGAAGTCCGTGCTCTCTGGAGGACATGGTTCAGTCAGACGTCTGGACTTTTTGAAGTTATCACAGTGCCTTTCTGCCTATTGATGCAAACACGGCGTCCTGATGATCATCCCAGAGGAATTGAGCTCTTTTATGCCTTGAACTGTGCAGACAACATCCATTGTGACATAGATGCTATTTTTATTTTTATTTTTATCTTTTTTACTTATGCCTTCACCCTTTACATGTTTCCTGTCAGACCCCTTCATCTCCAGATGACATTCTCTCATTCAAAAAGGAAAGAGACTGTCTCCCTGCTTCCATATGCACTCCAGGAGATCACTGTACACCTCTGCTGCTTGTGTTCCCTGGACACATCAGAGGATTTCATCAGTTTCTCGGTGGTTTAGATCTGCTTCTACTTGACTTTTCTTTTTAGCAACTTTTTTTTTTTTTTTTAGATTGTCTTTTAAAAGTTTTAAATGTGGTGCAGTCTTATTGGAACTGGGATCTCATTCCAAACCTCCGTACCTTTGACTGGTCACAGCTGTTTCCTGAAGGCTACGTGGTACTGCACACTCACCTCTCCTTTCATATTGAAGGATAACAAGTCAAGTACATTTTATACTATGAAACCTAACTGTAAGCATTTATTACATACAATGATGATGGCAAGTGTGCATATACTGAAAGTCAAGTTCTTCCTGGGGAAAAAAGGAGCAAAAGAATTTGCAAAGAACAAAGGACACACAAATCACCAAAACCCCAAGGCCGCCCCCCCGTTATAATGGTAGTGTTAAAAGGGTTAACGTCTAGTGTTCAGCTATATGACATGAGAAAATCTCTGAGACAAAAAAAGTATAACAGTATAACCTCCAGGCAGCAGAACCCAGCTCCATATTAATGCTTCTCTGCACCTGGAGCGTTGCCGGGGCTACTTGCATATGGGCTGTCTGATCTCCATGAGGTTATCGTCTAAAACTGAGCTAATCCACGCTAGAAACATCACAGGATGGGAACTGCCTCGGTACGAGCAGCTCTGTTGGCTCTCACCTGCGGGGGACACGGCCCCCTCAGCCTGACCCCACACTCCCCCAGAAAGGTCCACTGTGTTTCTTGTTACTTTGAATGACAGGTTCCCCCTGATGCTCCTAAAAAAAAAACAAAAAAAACAGCCAGCACTCCTCAGCTGTCCAACTGTCTCCACACTCTGGAGACCTGCACGGTACCCCCCCCTTCCCCCTCCCTCATCCTCCCACTCAGAGGGAAAGGGAAAAAATGCACAAACATCTTTCTGCAGCAAAACATAACATCTCCCACCATAACCTGAGTGTGAGTCTGTCCCTTCCGCATGAGCACAGGCTCAATCAACATCCATCTCTTTTTTTTTTTTTTAATATAATTTATTTTTCATTTTTCAGGAGACAACATTGCATTACATCACAACAGTCACATTTGTTCACCACACAACAAGGCCACGCCCCCCACCCACATTAACAAGGCCAGAGGCGACAGCCAAGACAAAACGAAACAGCACGAGACGACTGACAGGATGAAACAAATCAAGACGTCTCCATCTCTGCTGGGATATATTCAGCATTTGATTATTTACACCAGGGGTGTTAAACATGCGGCCCAGGGGCCAAAACCAGCCCACCAAAGGGTCCAATCCGGCCCAGGAGATAAGTTTTTGAATGCAAAAATTACATTGGAAATTAAAGTAAAATAACATAATAACTTGTAAATAATGACAATTCCAAAGTTTCCTCCATGTTTTCATATGGAAATTAAAAAAAAAAAGATTATAAAAAGAATTTAGAATTAAATGAAAATATTTATAATTTCCCTGTGGTTGGATAGAAAACAGTCCTGTATCTGTAAGTGTAATTTTAACTATATTCTGCCTGTTACCAAAGGTTTCGTGTCTTTGTTGATGACACTGTGATCTATGACGCACAGCTGTAAATGAAGAGCTGAGACGTGGTGTTGGTAAAACTGCACTTTTACCATTGTGTGCAAAAACAAAGACAAACAATGGATTTTTAAAAATTTTAGAAGTCATTATGCTGTTTTTTTGTTTTGTTTTTTACCGGACCGGGCCCTTCGCGTCGTACTGGTCTGTATATGCCCCCTGAACTAAATGGCATTTGACGCCCCTGATTTACACTGTTCGTGCGACGTCACAAAAGCACTCTGATTTTTGTTCTGTTAAATCAGTCAGGCTCGTTGTCTCCCGTTGATGGCGTAGTGATAAAAGCATCCCTGACAAGTTTCATTTGTCGTTTTAATATTGGTATTTCACTGAACTCCATCGTTAAATAACCCTTTATCTTAACGCTGAGTTGTGTAGTGTTTTTCTGTCCTACAGACACTTGTAAAACAGTGTGACTGAGCCTTCACTTAAGCAATTTTTTGTTTTGTAAGTTCCTCGTTTTGCTCTGTTGATCCTTATTTCATCAGTTAGACCCGTATTGTCTCATGTGTTCAACCAACCATCCCACAGTATAATTTAACTATAGATGGTGACGTAGCATGGCAGAGTGAACATTGATCTTATTTTCTCACTCTGTAATTTTCCATCCTTTCAAATATCTGATCTCATTTGTTCGGTGTTTCATGCTTTTGTGACTTGATTCCACATAAACATCACAAAAACCCTGTAAATAATCAGATTTATACACCACTAAATCGGTCAGACTCGTGTTCGGGTTCTGTCTACAGTCATTACAGGATGACAAGTATAAAGAAATGGGGCAAAAAATAAACAGGAAAAATGTAGCTCTGCAAATTAAAGGCTCTATTATCACGTAATTTTCTCCCTTTTGTGTGAATCGGGACTTCATTAAGCAGGAGTTGCAATGTGTCTGCAGCGAAACACAACATTTACCACCATAAATGAGATAATATGGCTTTGTGACCGTTCTTTGCATTAGCGCTGGAAGATCAATATCGGTCTCATTGTCTTGCTGATTAATTTTACATATCTGCGCATACTTGTTGATAAACAATAACATCCTTTTCGTAACTTGGTGTCGCCTCAAGACTCGCCCACGGAATAAGGATAAAGTGTGACAAGAACCTTATAAATAATCAGATTTTAATTCTATGAAATCATGCAGGCGGTGTTCTCTGTTGTGTCGACAAGCGTGACAGAATCAGTGAGATTATTTTTCTGACGTATATAGGAAAAAAGGTGAAAAAAGTAAAAAAAAAAAAAAAACAACAATCATAGTAATTGAGAGAGTTTAATATAATTTGCTGTGTATCAGGACACAAACTTCACGGTGCAGGAGCAGTAATGTTTGATTTGTTCAGCTTTATTAAAGCAGGGTTGGCTCGTAAGATTGTCAAAACATCAGTACTGAACATCTGTGAAATCATCCGCAGTCTGTGGAATGAGTTTTTATGAAGCTTTAAATGGACTTCGAAGCCACTGACGTCCGTCTGAGCCAAGGTTATTATCAAAACCAAAAAGTAGGTGCTAAGAACATCTTTGTTGATGGAAAAGAGACACAAAAAAGGCAACAAAAGACGTTATAAAAGCCAGTCACTAATTGTAACTCTAATGTGTTTTTACAAATGGTCTTGTTTTTCTCTTTGTCATTTTGCCATTTAATTATAAACGTAAGAACAGTAAAACCCAGTGAATATCCTGCGGGTTTAGTTCAGTGCATTGTTGTAACCACCGGCTCATTTTGGCAAGAGCAGCATACATTACCACGTCTCCAAACTCCACACTTTTAATGACGGTACAAGCACGGGCCTCTACTGACAACACATGGACACAATGCTCACGTGTTACTTAATGGCGCTGTAAGCGCAGGCATTATATGGGATTTTCTCAGGAAACGGCGTGGCAGCACAGATGAAAGTTTTAATGGAGGAACGTCCAATTTCGAGAAAACACTTCAAAAACACATGCAACTCCATTAGGGGTTGAGGTAAATACAGGGCAGTAAGACGGGTTCCACAAAGCAATAGCACAAAAGAACATGCAGGATGAATGAATGGATGTCCTTTTAGTGTCATTTCACGTTGTTACAACAGAGGCTGCTGCCACGCAAGGCGCTGCCAGGCTCCACTGGCAGCAATTTAGGGTTCAGCGTCTTGCTCAAGGACACTTCAGCGTGTGGGCATTCAGAGCCAGGATTCAAACTGCTGATCATTGAGCCATGGGATGACCACGCTCTACCAACTTAGCCACTGGTGGTCGTATATATGCTATCCTTCCATCAGAATAGAAGAGAACAGCCTTAACTGTGGGCCTTACCAACCACCAGTACTACAGAAATAAGAATAGAATACAAGAATGCTGTATGAATGTTCCATTTGCCCACAGTGAACTCGGAAAAAGGGCTTTTGCTTATTCTGCTCCCACAACATGGAACATGCTGCAAAATGACTGGAAACGTCCTGAGCTCATTCCTTTAAATGCATTTAAATCCAGATTGAGAGCACTTGAGGTCAATTAATTTAATTATAATTGTTTTTTTTATGATTGTTTGTAATTTTGTGCATTGCTTTTGTCTGTGACTTTTTGCTGCCTCTTGGCCAGGACTCCCTTGAAAAAGAGGTTTTTAATCTCAACGGGACTTTCCTAGTTAAATAAAGGTTAAATAAAATAAAAAAAATATAAAGAATAGAGCGAGAGAAATGAAAAGAAGAGAAGATGATATACTGTCAAGAATTTTGAACTCTACATTGTCACCAGAACCGTTGTTAATTATCCTTGGTACATCTCAGTTGTCTAGAAAATTTACTACAGCATAACGTCAGTTCATCTGTCATTCTCTCATTTCTGCAAAAAAGCCAAAAAAAACTTCTGATGTCATGGAAAGGACCAGCAGTACCCTACGCTACAATGTGGCTTTGAGAATTGTCCAACACTTTACACTTAGAAAAAATTTTATATCTGTTGAAAGACAAGTTGTCACTATTTCATAACATCTGGCAACCCTTTATAGACTTTTTGTGACTTGGTGTCACCTCAACGAGACTCGCCCACGGAATAAGGATAAAGTGTGACAAGAACCTTGTAAATAATCAGATTTGAATTCTATGAAATCATGCAGGCGGTGTTCTCTGTCGTGTCGACTAGCATGACAGAATGAGTGCGATTATTTTTCTGACGTATATTTATATGGTATATATACCACATATATTTACAACCACATAATTTCATTTACCTTTGCATTGTTCATTCTGTTTTTTGTTATTACAGTATGTATGTGATTTTTTTTTTTCTGTTTCCAAAATTACCTGAGCCTCCATTTGTGTGCACTGATGATTGATGCTCATAATAAATTGTGGAAAAAAAGAGAATATTACAAAAACTATAAGATAAGAAAATAATGCAAATGTACTTATTAGTAAGTTGACATAACAGAGGTGAGTGGAATCTGTTGAATCTGAGCCACAGAAACAATACACCGAAAAATAAGGATAAACAACAACCTTTATGGGTGTCACATGACCACCTAGTTGGAGGTCATGGGTCATGTTTGATCTGATCAGGAAATTATGAATGAATATGTTCTCCTTTCCTGTGGAAATGAATGTTAATAAATGGGCAAAGTTGGTTTTCTTCTGCAGTAAATTTTAATGTCAAATGGTTTGAGAAATGCTGCTAGTACTACTCGCAATAAACAGTCTATCACAGATAATACAATAATAATGAGAATAATGATAATAATTTAACTCCTGAAAGTCTCCACTCTGAAAGGAAAACACTCATACATTTCCACTTCCAGCTCAAACTTTGCAGCGTCTGACTGTATTTTTGTTTTTTAGGACAAAAGTGGGTTTTTGTTGAAAGTGGAAACCTTGGCTAAACTAAAGTTTACTATTTCAGAAAATCAAATAAACCAGCAAATCCCAGTCAAAATCCAATTAGAACCAAACTGAGGCTGTCAACAGAAGTCTAAACAAAAAGAATCATACAGCCTTGCCCAGAGCGTAGAATTTTAGCTGAGACTTCTGGGAAATAAACAACAGTCAATTATCGGAAGTTTGCTACTTACGTCCCACAGCAGTTACATGAAAGGCCCTTGGGTACCAGATGAAGGAGATGACGTTACTGCGGGTTTATACTGAGCATTTAAAGAAAGGATTCCCTTGTTTGTTTATGGAAAATGCTCCAAGAAAACAGCATCATGAGCACATTTGCATTATTTTTAGCAGCCAACCACAGGGAGTCCTCGCCAACGACTGCACCGTTTGCTGAATAAATGAATTACCAGGCCTCGCAACCTCATAAAACCGGACATGGAAGGCTTGTAAATGCATGAAAAACGGTTCCAGAGTGTGTGCACTTGTTCTGCTGACATCCCCGGTCGAAAGTTTCATTTTCCGCTCGCCTCCGCCCTGACTCCAGTCCTTCCACCTGACCCCTCAATCACCCTGTTTAAACGCAGGGACGTCGCCGCCCTCACGGATCTCATCACTGACAACCTGAGGTGGTCTGGCCCGCGCCAAAAACGAAATTGCAGCCACAACACAGTCAGTAGCGTGGAAATGAGAATTGATTTCCCTCCGCTCATCACGTCCCACTGATCCACACACCTCCGGCTCTGCCCGGGTGGTAAAAGCCATGCCCGTCTGCCCTCACCTCCCACCGCAACCACGGACGTCGTCTTCCAGATCCAGAAACTCTCTTCAAAGATAATATCCCTGTGACAACTGAAGCGCGATGTCTCACAACCAATCCCGCTTGCATTTTTCAGGTCAGTAACCGTAAGGCCCGGCCTTGTTTTCTGCCGCCACAGGCTGGTTTAGCCCCGTCTCAAACAGTTGCGCGGACAAGCTCCTCGGCATTGACCTTCCTATTGAGCAGATAATTGGCTGTCAGCTGCCCTCCATAAAATAGCTGCATGACACTAGGGGTGAGGAAAAAGGACAGGATGATGTACAGCACGGCCGGTGCTCTGCTTTGGGCATCCATTCATTTCCAGAATTTTTTTTTTTGTCTCCGAGATGACGACGGTGCATTTTGATGAAGACCACTTGTCACCTGAACGGCTTCTTTCCATACCTGTCAACACACTCCTGAGGCCCCTTCCACAGCCCACAATCTCCATCTCGGGTTGGGGGGAGTGGGACAACAAGCTCCGAAACCTGCCACCGGTACTGTTTATTTATGACTCTGCACATAGTTTGGGCAACAACCCTGTTTTCTCACCTCAAGGGTTTATTTTGTTGGAGGGAAAGCCTGATCCACAGTAATGCAGGGGCTACATTTTGGGCTTTCATCCACATGCAAATGGTACATTTGGTCCCTCAGAAAGCCTCCAGAAGTGCGGATATTCAACAACTCCGGTTCTTCTGCATCCATGTAATTTCCCAGATTCTCCATTTTTGCTTCCCCTAATGAGCCAGCTATTTACATGTATGGTCCTATTTTGCACTATTATACCTTATGTTCTGCGTGCATGGAGCTTGGATCCCGTATGGAGCACCGTGCACTGTGTTTTCCTTCTCTTCGGCATAATGAGATGATGTTGGAAGCACTCTTTCACTGGCACAAGCCTCATCTTGATGCTCTGCAAGGCCACATCATCCACGGGCCCACACTTGGCTCTGCTTCCTCTTCTTTGGCATTCACTCTTAGGCTTCACATAGTTTTCTCTTTTCTGTTCAGAGAAAAAGACCAGTGTTCCATGGCTTTACTGCATTTTAGTGAGGACTGTCACCAAGGTTACCCACACTGACCTCGTATGATTCCCACATGCAGAATGCTTAATTTCTGAAACCGTAATCGTGACAATACTTAGAACTATTGGGTAAAATTACTCTACCTTCTGATGCAAGAGCCTTTTAATTCTGAGTAGCATACAGCATAATTTCTTACTGTAGACACATTCTTCTTTCTTTTTAACAATCTGAAAACAGCGGGAGAACTGCATCATAATTTCGTTCCGGGGCCCACTCTGTGTACTTCCACAGTAACAACAAAGTGGCTATTCTTCTATTCTAATTCTAGATCGGCACTTTTAGGAAAGTAAACATGAGAAAATACCAGATTTTCACTGAAAAGGGTAAAATACAAAGGATAATATGATAAAGGATGTTAAGAAGGTTGAATGGAGAGGAAAAATCATTTGCCACAACAATAGTTTTACATCTTTAAGGGTGAAGGTGAAGGTGCTCCCTCGGAAAATCAGGCGACATTGAGCAGGATGTTTTGAACATTGAGTTATAGCAACTAGAGCTGCGTGAATGCTCACTGTGAGTGTCGTTGACAGTGGTAAGGGTTGTTTAGGTGTCACATTTTTGTGGCGTTCACAGGAGCTGAGTACATCAGTGAAAACATGATTTTCTCCTCCCACAGGTTTCCCATGTACAGATTTGATTAGATTATGGAAAACCTTCCTGCAAAAAATCTACCCAACAAGCGGAATAACTTCCAAACTCCAGGACTCTGTGGCTGGCTGAGTATTAAGATGTGAACCGTCTCTTTTGGTTTGCAGCCAATCATGTAAATGTAATAATGTAAACCACCAGGGCCGGTGTGCTGCTGGAATCTGACACTACCCATCCTGTCACGGTGCTTCCTGTGCTGCCTACAGGCACATGATAAATTGATGCTGAATGTATATTTTTAGAATGGTGTGCATGTACAAGAAGTCTCTCCGCCGCTCCATATGTTCTGTACAGTATGTGATGCTTAAAACATGACAGAATGGAGCATTAGTCACAAATACGGTGAAATATCTGCGTTACGACATGTAGTGTGTTGCAATATTAAATCAAAGATCACGCCGGTTTCATTAAAGAAACATTATTTTGATATTAAAATAGATGAGACATGAGTTAAAATAGATGGCTGCTTTTGAAGTATTAAAACGTGAACAAAACCTTGATAGAAAAACATAAACTCAAGTGATCTCCGTTGAAAGTGAACCTGAAGCCAAATTCCCAGTGTGAGTTTTTCATATCTGACGTTCAGTCTTATGTCGGTACTTTACATAAAAGCCAGTAATGACGGGACTGACGTGATATTTGCATCTTGAGCGTACATGACGGCTCTGAAGTCCACATTAACGCTTTCACGATTCATGTTTTGCACACCTTTGAACAACACCACATGTCTGGCTCTGCTAAAAATTTTTTTTAAAAATTCATTCACACCTTTCATCTGCAGCTACATTTGTTTTTGCTTAATAAGAAGGTCCTCATCCACCAAAACTTTGCTTATCATACTGAATTCACATTAGATTGTTTGAAGCAAATGGCCACGAATTATTTTTACAGGGTGTAGCGAGTCTCTCCCTCTTGGGGTGGGTCTGAACACCCCCCCACCCCCCAACAAAAAAAACCCCTCATAGATAGAGATATAGACTTGGACTTCCTTTATTGTCATTACACACACACACACAATGAATCTGGTAATGAAATGTCATAGAATTGTCAGCTGATAAC
>JAPTHA010000018.1:646798-667177 GCA_029814585.1 Gymnapogon annona | reverse complement strand
GAGAGATAGAGAGAGAGAGAGAGAGAGAGAGAGATTTGGGTTTGTTTAAATGCTGCTGTACATGTTCTTATTCATTAATTTATGTATTATTACATCTGATAAAGTGGGATGTGATATCACCGTTGGACCATTCCTGGCAGAGAAGGCGAGCTACACAGTGAAATAATAATAGTAGAAATCTCAAAGAAACCCATAGCGTCTTCCTCTTCCAGTCTCATAGTGCTATCAACAATTGCACTTTTCATATCGTGCAGCTTTACCAGTCTGCTTCTAAAAATAATGCTTCCCTCCCCCTCCCTCTCTTATCTGAGCAAACGGGACAACAATTTATGCAGCGGCAAAGAAGAAGAGGAAGTGGCAACTCTTCAAGTACAGGAAAGTGCCAATGCAAACTTGTGCTATGGCGACAGATTAGTCACACAGGACTCCATTTGGGGAGGAAGCTACCAGCTTTAGTGGCTGTGTTGAGGTAGATTATGAATCCAGAGAGGATGAATTATTAAAATAAATGACACTGCACATGCTTCCCCCCCTCATGTCGCTATGACAAACGTCTTCCTCTCTCAGGTGCGGAGATGCGAGGTGAGAGTAACGTGAGCTTGAGAAATTGGTGGCCTTCCGTTGGTTGGTGTCTGTGTGTGTGTGTGTGTGTGTGTGTTCCAAGTGCTGCCAGGAGCTGCTGTCACACTGATGCATTAGCGGGCTTCAGTCATCTGGCATTGTGAAATGAAAGCTTAAGTGTCAATAAGCTGCAGCCAGGAGGCTCACAGGTAAACAAATCTTACTTCGCTCGGCTGTAAAGTTCAACTTTAAGGCAGAGCTGAAATCATTACTCGTCGGATCAAAGACTCGTCTGCCATTACATTAATAACCAGCTGTTTTTGATGATCCACTCAGCGGTTTGTGGTGTCATTTGTGGACCCAGAAGGATGACAATACTCGCGCCACACTGATTTAACACCACTAAGGACGTGTTTCATTAGAATTTTACTGACACCACTACTGTTAGACGCTGCTTATCTATCTGTTACTTTAACTGTGCCCGATTTGTTCACTGTTTTTAGTTTAAGGCCATGAATGAATTCGAGCAGAATTTGCTTTTTTTTGTGTTGCGTAGCCCAGGCCACCAGAGACCCAGGCCACCAGAGTTTCACAGCTTGACTTTAATGCCTAAAACACTGTCCACTGCAAAGGACAGTCCATAAAAAACAATTGTTGCATCACAGCATTTTGAAATGAGTCAATTATTAAACCTAAACAAAGGTAAATGTTTACTTTTCTGGATCTAAAGAGGCCACAAATAAAATACAAATAGTAGGAAAATGCAACAGCATTGTGTTGGAATAATCACTATGGAAACCAGATTTTATCATGCAATGATTTGAAACATACCATAAATCATTCTTTACTGCAAAATAAAATTCATTTGTTGGTATATGAGTGAATACAGGACTATCAGTAGTTAATACATTCACTTTTACACATCAGGTTTTTTTTTTGCCCTACACTGTTTGAATTGTCCAGATATTTTACCAGTTCTGTTTTTGTACACATTTATTATATATTGTGTGTTATCCATCCATTATCCTAGCACTAGTTGTAGCATTAGACCTCGGGACATTGGTATCGGTGAGCCGCCATTGAAGATGCTGAAGGACCAACTCGACATCCTCACCAGTGCTGCGTTCAAGGGCCCCGACAGGACGAATCACCTATGGATACTTAGTTTTGATCATGTGGAAAACAAATCAAGCATTGGAGGGAACAGGTAACCGGCCCCGGGGAAGGCCCTGGTCCAACTAAGGATCAAACACAGCACCTTGTAGCTGTGAGGTGGAAAAGCCAACCAAGACGCCACATATCAAAGGTAGGAGTAAACACAGCCTTCAGTCATCCCAGGGCCTTTATGTAGACACATTTCATGTTCTCCCTGAACCCTGAAGGTTTCCTCTGGTTTCCCCTGCTATCAAACACATATATATGTTGGGTGAATCGCCCTGTTGGCACTCGTGACCATAGCGCTGGTTTAGTTCTGGATCTGGTCTGTGGATGTGTGCATACTCACATGGGTTCAGGGCAGAGGTTGAATTTCCCAATGGGAAGGGTGTCAAACTCATTTTAGTTTGTGGGGCCACATTCAGCTCAATGTAATCTCAGGTAGGTCACACCAGTAAAATAACAACAACATTGGAAGGAGTACAAGAGAAGAATGAACAACACAAACGATTTTGACAATATGCCTCAGTTTATCATACACAAGTGAATTACAATGTCACAAGATCAAATAGTGCAAAAAAATAAAACATTAACAAACAGATTTTTTTTCAGGATATTCAAATTTTTTGTGGGACCAATTTCAGTGACAATAAAGACCTATTGTATGTCTTTTATATCCCTGCGATGAACTGGCGACTTGTCCAGTACCCACTCCCCCCCTAACCTTTGACTTCGAGTATCTGGGATAGGCTCCAGTGAGCCCTGTGTGACCCTGCAAAGGCTAAAGCGGTTCCGAAAATTAATGAATGAATACATTCAATAGTAAATGGATTGCACTGGTATAGTTATTTTTTACACATTAATGACACTCAAAGTGCTTTACAATGGCCTCCCATTCACCCACCAGTAGGTGAATGGGTGAATGCAAGACACTGCCAGGCTCCACTGGGATCAATTTAGGGTTCAGTGTTTTGCCCAAGCACACGTCGATCTGTGGACAGTCGGAGCCAGGATTTGAACCACCGTAACTTCAGGCATTGGACGACCTGCTCTACCAACTGAGCCACAGACGCCCATTTATCCTATGAATACAGCCTGAACTCTCCTGATTATTTAGTATTGAATTATTTCTGGGTCTGCATGAATTTATTCAGCTTGAGTAGATAATGTCAGTTGCAAAAAGGAGCAAGATAGATGTGGCATGCATTTTTTTTTCTTTTTTTGCCGCAGTGAAGACACAAAAATATGAGCAATGTCTTATTTATTAGACATATTCAAGCATATTCTGAAATTATAACTGGGTCGCTGTTGGATGTTAGCGGCAAACTCATTATGAAGCATTTAAGTCATGTATAAGACATTAGACGGCAGGTCGTGTCTCTGTGGTTACACATACTGACGCCAAGTATGAGTTTTAGTCATTTTTTGTTAAGGTACAAGTAATTCCAGCATCTGAAATTTAGACATTCCATAACCAGTGTGCCGTGAGAGACCGTCAGATGTACTGTGAGAAATTATCCAATTTCACCTAATATTCAGGGGTGCCCAATATGTCGATCATGATCTACCAGTCGATCGTGAAAGTATTGTGCGTAGATCACATGACACTTGATTGACAGTCGGTCTGACCAGTCACTGCAGTCACTGAGCATGCATGCATAACCACGCATTATAGCAAGCTAGTCACTTGACCAGTACAGACCGGAGCTGGGACCGGACGCGTGCGGACCTGGTCCATGCAGGTCGGACCTGGGTCCATGCGGGTCTGGTGGATGTCACGTATAAACCTGTCTGGTTGTCAGTTTTTTTTTATTCTCAGTTGGTGTTTTGCGGAAAAACGGAAATATTCTTATGTCGCTATTTCGGCGGGAACATAGCGACATAGCGCTATGTCACAAAAAAAAAAAAAAAAAAAAAAAAAAATCACACAACATTTCTACAGATTTTTGAACTTAGTGACACATAAGGCACCAGGTTAAAATACGCACCGTTTATTGATTATTATTATTATTATTGAGAAAATGACAGGTTGGATAAATCAGCTACCTGACTGGATAGCTCAGTTGATAAGGCACCAGGCTAGTGTACAGGGGACCCGGGTTTGATTCCTGTGATGATCATCCTGTGGGTTGTGTCAAGAAGGGCATCCGTTGTATTACCTTTATTATATATATATATATATATATGTATATATATATATACACACACATACATATATATATATAGTAAATTTATAATAATAGAAGATAATAAAAAAAAACTTTTGTGTTTATTCGATTCCTATTCAAGACACTTTGATAAGAATGACTATATTGTTAATATAGGCAGGTATAGGGTATAATTTTTTAACATTTTTGGTTGGTGGTGTGCCTCATGATTTTTTTAATAAAAAAATGCACCTTGGCTCAAAAAAGGTTGAAAAACGCTGCCATAACCAAACACTACATTTGATACCATTTTTGGACATGTTAATGTCGCAAATAACTAATAAATTCAAGAAAACAAAGATGCATAATTAACTGTCTGTCGTATGTCTTAGAACAGATCAGAGAGGGTTAATGATTCCGATTGGATTTAAAAAGATTACATATGCAAAAACCAGCAGCGCACGAACTGGTAATGCATATATCTCAACACCATTGATTATTTCGTTGTTTTGCAAAACAGCAATCTTTGTTTTCAGCCCATTATCGTAGAGAAAAAAAAAAAAACAGTCATTTTACGCTTCAAATTAACCAATGCTTATTTTCAAGTTCTCTGCAATCACTATCTCACCATTGTAACAAAACTGAAGAAAATTTTTGGGAAATTATCTTAATATAGCAATTTATCAAACTGCCAATGAACCTGTGATCATGAGAAATTGAGTGAGAACAAGACATTGGGGGGGGATCGCGAGTGTGATGATTAATCCAGTTAAATGAGGACATTTGTCAGTGACAATATGAATCATTGTGGCATCACTTATTAACAGATTGCATATTTGTCATATGGTCTCAGATTTTATAGATTAACTATTTTGCCAACTGATTTTAATGTGCAGATTGTGTCTAAAATCAACACAATCAAAACACAATTGATCCACACATATTGGCTTAAACATGTTCGTTTGTATTGGACTGTTGATACAAGTTAAAATCCTACACAGACAACGGTGAGCAAGGCTTATTATACACTTTTTTTTTTTGTTTTTTTTTTTTAATACAAGCATCATTATCAAGTCTGGGCAACGTGACGCCACATTAAAGATATTTGGAAATGGAATCCGAACCACAATGATCTGTGGTTTTAAATGAGACGTGATCAGATTATTGAAGATCCTACTTAGTTTGTCGCTCTGGACTTTACAGTCTAACATCAGTGAATTCAGAGACTGTAAACCCGCAGATTCAATGAACTACGAGCAGAGACCTGTGGAGAACTGAACACCATGCACCCCTCACACTTCCTGCAGAGGTGAAACAAGAGCTGCCGAGGCTGCTTTTGAATCTGTTGTTTCAGGATAGTGCAACAAAAGGAGTCAAATCAAATTATCGTATGTATATGTATGTGAGTGAGAGCGCGAGAGAGAGAGAGAAAAAATGGATTAACAAACAGAATTTCCTTTAGAAATATTCAGGTGCATAGGAATTATTCTGCATGTACATACTCTGAAATAGATCTGATTACTACAATTATTTGATCTTCACCGATATTTTATGGTCACGTACACAGGCCCGTTGTCCATGGCTTTCCAGAGTTATGTCTAAATAGTGGGATGATATTGATATTTAAATGGCGCCTAGGCCAATGACAGATGATGTGGTCACTTTTTTTTTAAAAATCATCTTTTTTTGGTCATTTCTGGTCCTAATCTGGCTTCTACTGCAGATCAACAAACACATGAAGTGCCAAACACCCACTTCAGAGACCTCCACATTTACAACAACTGGCTGTATGTGACTCGGTATCACTCTTTTACACATGTGCCCTAGTTCCAAACATGAACCGATTCACACAAGACCTAAATAACCAAGAACAACCAGAGCAGGACGATCCAGTCCATCGCAAATACATCCAAGAGTCTGAAAAGGCTGATTCTATTCACATGGAGCCCAAACTTTCACTCAGTAATTCAGCAGGTGACTGTTTGAAGGTGGATGCCGTTCAAGTCATCAGACTGTCATAGTTCTTTCTGGGTGTGAGAGATGCTTTGGAAGGGAAAATAAATAAATAATACAAGCCACACTTGTTTAGATGCAGGGCCTGAATAAAACTCCATTGTTCCCATCAAAGCCGCCCCCCGCCTTAGTGCAGAGTCTTGCCTCTGAGACACAACAACACATGAAAAGGCTGGGAGTCAAGGAGAGCAGCAGCATCTCTCACTGTGTTTCTCTGAGCCTCCTTCCTGCTCTCACCCCGACTAAAACAAAATGACGGCTCGTCTTGTGATGCAGCCGGCGCCTTCACACTTCTCATTTTTCAGTTCAGCATCCTTTGATCCCTCACTGGGGGATCTTGTATGGCGTCTACCGAGCGCCAAGGCTTTCGAACAGAATGCAGACAGTGCCCGTGATGTAATTAAAAATATTAATTCAGTGCTTCTGAAATATGAAAACCCTGCTTTTCTGTGGAGGCTTTAACTTGGAGACAAATTGGGAACGGTGAGACGCTCCTCCACAACTGAAATGCTTGAATTTGTGAATTTTCAGATGAAAGATTTGGAGTCATTGCGCCACTAAATCATCAGTTCAACACTGATCACAGTTGACAGTCATGAACTCAAATGTGTAATTACAGTCTCACTATCAGACTCTGCTGTTTGACTATTGGGCAAGACATTTATTTTCTAATGTTGAAATATGCTCGGTGCCGCAGTGAAAGATGTTCTTAATATTTTGTGGCTCAATGAACATTAAACATCTCCATAAAACTGGAGTGTGTTATCAGGGGCAGGATAATATTGCTACCAACAACAGTTGAAACCCATCACACACACACACACAGGCAGGCATATACACACATGCGTGCGTTAGAGAAATGACCAAAGTCAAACTATTTTTTTTTCCCACTTCCTTATCAAGTCTTCCACAAATATGTGCAGACTAGATTTGTTTTGCTGCTGCAAATGTTTCCAATCCAAACTTTGTCATGTAATTACATTTTACATTGACATCAGCAGAACAAGGAAAAAAAAACAAAACCATCAGATCACTTATTAGCATATTATCATATACACACGTTTCATCTATTTGCGTCGTACACAAGTCTCATTCTGACTGGAAATTCACTATATGTAGTCTGATCAGAATCCTCTAACAGAGGCCTTTTAATCTAATTGGTTCGTTAGTGGACTATCATGGTTACAAAATATCATATATGGATCAGACTTACGACCACATATCAAAGTGTCCTGGGTCATATAAGTACTGTTCAAATGGTCTTCAGCAGATCATATACAGGTCACAGGTGCCTGCAGTCTGAAAGGAGCCGTAGCCTTAGGTGGTGTTTGGGTGTAGTCCACCCAAACCATCAATGACTCTCCACTGGACTTTTGTAAGATGATACCAAGGGCTCGTAACCAAACAGAGGAATGAGGTGACTTGGCAGTGAGAGCAGGATTGGACGCAAGTACTTAATACACCGGATGTCTTTCCCCATATGAATGATTTCTTTTGCCTCTTTCCCTTCGGGGGTTGCCAGAGGAAATCCAATTCGCATATTTGATTTGGCAGGAGTTTTTACACCAGATACCCTTCCTGACACAACCCACTAGATGCTTGTACTGGGAATTGAACACGGGTCCCTTATGCACCAGTCAGGTGCCTTACCAAATGAGCTATCCAGCCGGGACTATGTCATTCCCCAAAAGATGGGTTTATTTTGGTCTCGCTCCTCTCGGTTTAGACACAATCAACTACTAAACACACTTTCCTTTAAGCCCAAAAAGATTATAGGGGTAAATCCTGGACACTCAGCTGCATGAAATGATGTTGAATTAGTCTGACAAGCGGTAAAAGTTAGCAAACACCTCAGAAATTCACAGCTGCCAACCTTAGTGTAACACACACGCGTTGGCGAATACCGCTTCAACCAGGCCTGAAGAGAAGAGCCAGATGTGATGATACCTTCACATACCTAAAGACCTACAAATGCTCATTGGCACGTATGGACATGGAGATCTGATTGGCCTAGCATAGACATGGCAACAATGATACATCCTCCTGTGTTCACTGCAGCGTGTTACAGACTTCAGCTTAAGTTTAAAAGGCTGTTGCTGACACCTCTTGCCTCGGAGCTGCCACGCTGGATCTTGTGGTATGCTACATTAGCAGTGATGTGCCAGCGCGATGCTGACAGGTTTGTCGTGGTAACCAGCTTGTTATTGTTGACAGTTAGCCCATGATAAACCGTGACCACATTGCTGAATGTGAGCCACATGATAATACATCCTTGCATATTTTCCTCGGCTAACTTCATGCTAGAAAACATACGGACACACACACCCAGAGAAAACAAGTCAAAATAATAATACTAATGACATTAACATTTCAGTTTGTTGTATATCTGTTCTGCTCTTTTTTTCTACTCTTTGTATTACGCTGCTGTTTGTGAAATTTCCCGTCGGGGGACTAATAAAGGTATATTCAATTCAATTCAATTCAATAGAGTTTTACTCATTTCATTTCTGAAAGGGGTAAAAAGAAATTGGCCTCAAACCATGAAGTATCAAAATTGTTCCCAATTGCCAAATTGAAGAAATGCCATATTTTTTTTCCCCAACTGCACAAAAAATATATTCATCTACTTCAACTAAAGATTACTGGCAATCAAAGGTTACCAAAATACATGCAGGTTAATGGGGGTGAGAGTGAGTTGTAGTAAAGCTGCAATTGCCCTTTTTTGTTTAAAATTTTTACTGTTTTAGCATCATATAGTTCAAAATACAAACTCAACCTTCAGAGACAGATTTCTTCCTGAACTATGGATCTGTGTCTCTTTTGACTTTTATCCATCAGGAAGATGAGGTTCAACTTGACTTCAGCCTCTACCGTTAGCATTAGCACTGTGGTGTCGCTGAGGGCACTCCTGATCAACTGACAGGAGAATTAAGCTATAATGAACTGCTAATCATTGTAAAACCGCTCATGCATTATTTCAGGTGTTTTTATCCTGTGCGGAAGTCTCTGAAACACTTCCTTTCTACGTGTTAAAAAGTCACATGGTGCTGCTGAAAAGTGTCAGAAAGCTCAAGACGTCAGCTTTGAATTTTATGGACAGCGTGAACGGTTGGGGAGTTTCAGTAATTTGAATGCTGTAAAGTTAATCCTATTATTCCTCCGTTTAATCATGTTTGAGGATTTTTATTTTATGGGTAGGTGCAACTTGCTGTGCATTTTTCTCGATATTTTAAGGCCTCATGCACCTCCTCAATAAGATGTTTTTATTAAGAAAACGAAGGATCCTGCAAATTGATCCAATACATTTGATAAACTGATGAGTACATCTGTGCAGCCACGAAGTGTGAATGCACAGAAAACAGCATCTCTCTTCGTTCTAGGTATTGTCAGGACGGACTAAATGTCTTTTTCAAGCCCTGTCCAAGTGCACCCAAATGTCATTATCCATAATTAGTCGTAACAGAACAAATTCCATTTCCAATCTCTGATAGGTTATAAAGGCAGCGGAGTGAAAGTGAATGCAATTACAGTGCGACTACGATACCATCAAAACAAAGACAATGGCTCCAGGCAGGACAAAAGCAGAGCTAATTATATCAGGCTTCTGATGGAGATAGGAGTTCTGAGCGCTCGTCCTCGCACCTTCCACCAACAGTTTGAGACGCCGATAAACAGACAGAGTTTAATTGCCCTGCACCGAGGTTACTGTGCCAGTCTGCAGCCACACAAGCAAGCACTGAAGCAATGAACGTGCACTCTGTCAGACTACAGTTCTGGAAGAAACCAGCAGATAAAGACTGGAAAACAATACTCCACAGCAACCACTTTCTGCACCATCCCTTCTTCAACTACCACCACTCATAAAAAACAAGCATCCGAAATCGCATGAAATGAATAAACAAAATAGCAGAGTTCACGGCTGTTTTACTCATAAAAATAGAAAAAGATGAGTTTTTAAGGAGTCCAGACTCCTCCTTTGGAGTCAAGTCTGGAGGGAGCTGCAATATGCTGCATTATTATTAAAGCTGTAACTATTTACCCTGTGTTTGTGTGTGTGTGTCTGTGTGGCTATGTGTTACTATGCGCACCAAAATAAGCTGCATAAGTCACACTTTTACAACCAGATCTATTACAGCGGTTATATTCAACTTCTGACATTAAAAACGTCAGAGTTTGAGATTTGTGAGAAAACCAATGCCATAAAATCTGCAAATGTCTTCGAACAAGAACCAAGCAGGTTCTATTTACCTCCCTCTGTTACAGATTCACATCGGACACGACTTTGACATTTTCATTATTTTCGGCACAACTTAAGCTACGACCAAGGTAACATCCAAGGATGGCTGCAAGTTGTAATTTCCAAAGAAAGCATTATTCAGAGTTAGAGTTTCTTCATGTTTGGTATAGGTTTAGCTTTGCTGAGTCTCATTAAAGGTGATATTAGAGTAATATCTGTGGGTACATGGTGGTCCATGTTCTCATATAATGAAAATATTGGTCAATTCTAAAGTAGGTCCAGCTGACTCCAGGAGTTGGAAATGGAACATTACTCACCAACCAAAACAGACATTTATAAAACGATGGCGTCACGTCTCATTTCACCCATGTTTGTTAGTGTTTGTGTAATGGAGCTGCAGCTCAAACATCAAATCCAGGTGTATATATCAATGCATGGACAACAGCACCAACACCATAGGGAGACAGACCAGACCGTTATGGACAAATCCACATCATGTAAAGCACAGGTGTCGGAGTCCTGCACATTTAAGATGTTTCCTTCTTCGATCACACCAGGTTCAATCAATGATCACCTCATCACCAACCTCTGCAGAAGCCTGGTAATGATGTAAGGGCATTCATGTGAGGTGGAAGAGGGAAACATCTAGAACATGGAAGACACTGGCCCTCGAGGACTGGACTCCAACACCCCTGATGTAAAAGATCAACAAACACAACCTTCCAGTCTCTGAGTCTGATATGTCCAATACTATCCACAGTGTCCACAGGTTGGACGACGACGACAATGGTATGTCTGAGGGTTTGAACCAGTTGTGAGTCAGTTTTGTGCTTCCCTGTAAAACAAAAGTGGACAACTTTTTCTGAAAAAAAAATATCCGTTAAGAAGGATATCTGTTAACTGCTGAATAAATGGTGCCCAAGCTGTAATCAAGCCTAAAACTACTGAAATACAATTTGTGCAGCTCTCTCCTCTCAGTCCAAATCAAAAGATAAATATGAATAAAGGTGTTTCATGAAGTCTGTTGAGTAAAGCAACAGAGTTAAATCCACTTTAATATAATGCTCATTAATTTGCAATCAATTTCAACTGTAAATGACATATTTAACCCCACTTACAATCTGGAAACACTTGTGAAGAAGCAAAATCAATATCACGGAGCAGGTTGTGTCTGCAGTCGGGAGTAGGTGCAGATGCTCTCGATCCTCTCACATGGCAGTGTTTAAAGCCTGCAACTTCAGTGTTCCAGCATAAACAATTATGACCACCTCCCATTGAAGATTGTGGCGCTTTCAAAACAGACTCTCCGGGCTCATGACCAAGCTTAAGAACGAGAGCAGGCTCGAGTGGAAGGACAAACACTTTTGAAAAACTCCTTCAAAAACCCAACACAATGTCAAAAAGAATAAAGAGATAGAGAAGGAAAAAAAACAGACCCTAATCATAGAGAGTGATCCTTCAAACCAAAATGACACCATCAGAATGAATGTAATCACATTAAAATCCTCCACACAGGCCTGGTGAAAGCCTCAACAGATGGTGGTAGAGGGAGAGTTTCCAAAAACTGCAGACGGCAGCTTCACTGCTGGACTTTAAAGCCAGAAATACATACATCATTTACAGTAAGCCCATGCTATTGATGTTTGTCCCAGAAGACTGTGATCCTCTGGACTGCTCATATCGATTTTTTTTTTGCAGTGAACGTGGACCAGACCATGTTTTTCCCACATCCCACTGAAGCCGCCGCTGTCCGGCTATTGTTCATCGGCTGTGCCTTTAATTTGACAGCGGGAGGGCCGCAGAGGCGCATCTGTCCCTTTAAAAAGATATCGCCCTCGTGTACGATGAATAATTCAGATGAAATAATTCCGCCGAGGTTCCTGTTGAGGTGGGACTGGTGTCTCGCCTCCTCCAGCACTAGGACAGCCAGGAAGCTCATGCATAAAAGATGAAAGGTTTTGATAGCCTCGGTTGGACTGGGCGGGCGGAACCGAGCACGGTGGACTTTAGAGTCGTGTCGTAGCCTGGCTCAAACTGCCCACGGCCTCCCGGGCCTGGCTGCACGGGGCTTTCACTGTAATATCTGTGCCATATGCAGCTCTGCAGTCAGAAGAGAGGGGTATAAATAGCAACAACCAGGACGCGGGAGGGAATGAGACCTCGCTGAAACCTCTCACTTTATAGCCAGCTCTCTGGTAAACCTGCAGGAAGCAGAAAACTGGTGTAAAAACAGCAAAGAAGAAAAAAAAACAAAACAGCCTGCAGCAAATATAGAATAGTTGTTTTGATCACACTGTGCTGCTGTATCTGTATTTATCAAGATTTCCCAGTGTGTCATCACCTCTTCTTTATTTCACACCCACCTACAGTGTAATTTCACCACAGCGTCTGAAATTTCAAGCTAAATCCAGCTGCCTAATTTGCCATTTTCCCTTGTTCCCTCCCGGTACATCCAGCTTGGTCTCATCTGTTCAAGTGGAGCCAAGCCCTCCGCCTGCCCAATCGCCTGACACAAACATGATAACATTTCACTGGAGCACATCAAAGATTGGCATATTCAGACTTTCTAAAAACAGGAGTAACATGTACGCTGCTGATATGCTGAGAAGAAAGGGAGCGCATGTGGAGGAATTATTAACCTGGTCTCCTCAGGTTTTCCCAGGCACACAGGCAGGAAAAAAATAAATAAAAAAGAAGAAGAAGAAGCCAAGGCCAAACATTTCCGCTCAAGGCAACATTTCTTTGAAGAAGTGTCAAGGAACTCCATCTACGAAGAAACAGACGTTACTCGCCATTAATCCAGTCACAAACGCCAACTTTGGAGGCCGTGGTTGATGCATTAAAAATGAGGCTACTGGAGAAATTAAAGCGATTTATCGGAAGGTCTGAGAACAGGTGGGTAAGTGAAAATTAGAGGTTTTTGAGCAACACAGATGAGACAGAGTGTGACACTAATGCCAGGCTTTAGTTTGATTTTGTGATGGACCACAGTTCTTGGAGTAAACGGACAGAAACTCAAGGTCAGGGGTAGACGTCATATGTCAACAGTAAGATGAAATCCTCAAACAGGTCAATAATCAATCAATCAAATTCCTTTTATTGTCACGAGCACAGTACAAGTACAGTACAAGCGAAATTTACCCACATGGGTGAGGGGGTAAAAGATCAGAGGTTAAAGATCAAGATACAGCATGACGATGGGGAAGAGGATAACCTGAAGATGCTAGGTTTATCGTAACAAAGGGTGCAGAAAAAAAACCATGGATGGTTAATATTGACTCTCGAATCGACTTTCAGAACCACAATAGTTGTTGATTAGTTTTGTATGAAAGAAAAGGAGTGGAAGGGTGAGACGCTACAGAATATACAACTTTAGAATGTTTTCCATGTAAGTGCATGAATTGTTCTTCATAAAACCAAAAACCTAGTCAAATCAGTGTTTTTCTGAAGTTTGCCACAATCATGAGCATTCTCAAATAAAAACTGAATAAAACAAACTCCTCTTCTTCCCTGAATCCACTCTGACCCGTTCTCGTCCACTGTGTACAATCAGCAGCCAAACAGTTTCTGAATTCACACACAAACACACTGGAACTCTTGATTATTTGATTTGAAAATAAACCACAAACAAGTCCTTGTCAAGTCCTGACACGAGTGGGAAACAACCCACGTTCACTCAGATGATTTACCTCCAGTCTCTGCAGAACAAACACTCCCCGGTGCCCACAGCTCCTCACACATATTCCACCACTGTCATTCTACTTCTATGTTTTATTTTTATGTAAATAAGCGCAAAGAACCTTAACGGGGTAGACAGTTCAATTACCCATAGTAGAGCTCAGGCTTTTATTGTGAAAGCATATCAAATTGCTTGGCTTCTCAAATCCCTTTTAAAAAAACAAAACAAAAAACAGAAAAAAGAAAAAGTTCTCTCTCACTTGAATCACATTTGACTCGTATTGTAAGATTTGGCGTCCATATCCAGGATTACATCCGACTGTTTTCACATTATAAACCATTGGGGATTTTTACAAATTAAAAAATTCATTTAAAATTTTTTCAAAAATCCCTCAATTCTTTGAACAAACTTGCTCGACCTTACCCCAGAGGTGTTCCACAACAAATATAGTAGTTTCTATGGTAACTATGGAGCCTCTGGACATCCAACTGGGTTATTGTCTGACCCATTTGGATGAAAAGATGAACAACTGTATTCACACCAGCTACTGACATGTATTGAAATAATTAGTGGATTCACAGCTGTTAAACAGGTGAGATCAGTAGATGGTAGATGTTTGGGTCTTTATGGGTTGAAGAGTGATGATTTCTTTTGGCTTTTTCCCTTCTGGGGTCGCCACAGCGAATCTAATTTGCATATTTGATTTGGCAGAGTTTTTACGTCGGATGCCCTTCCTGACACAACCCACTTGGATGCTCATTCCGGGAATCAAACCCAGGTCCCCTATGCACCAGCCTGGTGGTTTACCAACTGAGCTAGTCTGGGATATAATCCTTCATAAACAGACGCCATTTCAGTGATTTGCTGATAGTCATGACGTCCACTTGTGCCGTGTTCAGTCGAGGTCTTGTAGCTGGTGCTGGAGGTGTGTGCTTTCTGAAGTCATTCTCCCTTAATGGAAAATTAATAAATAAAATGAGCGTGAGTGTGGAAATCACTTCTGTTAAATGGATCAATAATGCACAGTCACGTAAAAGCCCCCTGGAGTACAAAAAGTGTATGAAAAAAAAAACCAAAGATTTGTCCACGAGCCTGAGAGAGGATGGGTTTAAGGCTTTTTCACTGAGGAACTGATAAGGATGAACGGTAAAGTATTGAAGTAACGCTTCCAATATCAGTGACCTATCAGGAAGTTCTTACAGATACAACATGACGAGGATGTACATGTGAACCCAGTCACTCACAGAAAGGCTCATTTCACACTGAACTGCGACAGTTCTGACCTCGTATGTCGTCGATGCCAAACAGTTCTTCAGTTCAATTACTGACAACACAAACCGTAGAGAAAACTGAGGGCATTAGTGGTGTAACCGTGGAATTATTTATTTTTTGTAATCGAAAAATTTATTTTGGGCAACTACTAAAATAAGCACCCATAAGGGTTAGTTTAAAAGAAGAAAACGTGCCCATAACACAGTGAGGCAGCTGTGGCTCAGTTAATAGAGCGAGCCGAATCCTGGTGATTCAAATCCTGGCACCAACTATCCATATGTCGAAGTGTCCTTGAGCAAGACATTGAACACTAATTTCCCAGTGTAGCATGGCAGGAACCGCCCACTGGTGTAAGAATGTGTGCTTTAAGCACTATAATTGTGTAAAAAACCACTATATAAGTGTAATCCATTTACGCTTGTGTAGTTTTGAGTGTGTTCTGTTATCAGACTGAACCCTGTTGGTCAAAATGTGTAACATCAATCTGAATAGCCATTATCTATCTATCTTTGCACTTCAGATGACAAAGGTCATAATATTTTTCACAACCTGCATTCGGTCGGAGTTGGAAAAGTTGTTTGTTTTTCCATGACAATTAAAATCCTGACCTGCCTCTAAAATCAGCACATTATAAACAAGGGGAAATTACTACACTCGCACCCCTCTGCAAAGTGAGTTAAAAAAAAAAAAAAACTGACAAGTGCATTGCCATATTTAACATTTGGTCTAACACAAATGCTAATAGCACACATTAAATTATTGACAAATGCCAGGCTGCAATAATTACAAATAAAGTGACTCAGTGACTGCTCTGCAACCAGATGCTCAGAGACATGCACCGGCAGCCAGTGGAGGCTGAACGCTTCAGCAGTAATCAGTGACCTGTTGATGAATTGTTTACATGCAGACTTTACAAGCCAATTAGGCTTGAATTAATTGATTAAAATTGCAGTGAAAAACAAGTCTTGGTTAAAACGCCGTCACGGTGAGCCCGCGTCTGCTGAGGTGTCGGATCAGTGTTGTCACACAGGAGAAGCTGCTGGTGATTAGACAAGCGTCTGTGTGGTGGGTTTGGCATCTACTCTGTCATGATGCGGCCAAAAAGCTTCAAAAGAATCTCTTATTTCACATTACCATCGACAGAACTGATACAAGACTCTTATCTGCAGGTATCGGTGTCAACTGCGGCAGATGTTCACGTGCATCTGTCAGTGACTTCTTTTGACTTCCTCCTGTTCTATGTGCCTTAGTCACAGTTTCCTGCGATTCTTATTGGTTTAGAGGGTGAGAGTTATAGGTGTGTTTGCGCTTGTTCTGACAGTTTGACACCGGGGGTGTCCATCTCATTTTTCAGGGGGCACATTCAGCCCAATATGATCTCAAACGGACCTGACCAGTGAAAATAACATCATAATAACAACTGTCGGTTTTAGTGCAAAACAAAGTGAAATGATGAGGTTTATATTTAATAGACTACGACTATTATTTTTGAACAGCAGCCTGAAATTCCTTCAGAAAGACAAGTTTAATGTCAACAAGGTTGTACTTCCACTAATAATAACAATAACCATAGTCATCTTTATTTATATAGCACTTAAAGAAAGAATTCACAAAGTTCTTTACAATTTAAAAAAACCTGATGTAAAACATAAAAATGCAGGATATAGCATTTTTTTTTATCCGCACTACAAAAATTCAGTGGATAAACAAAGACAAAAAGTATAGCACCCGCCATATGGTTCAGATTTTGGAATCACCATTATGTATGGTTTACTATACATACAAGAGTTTTACTAGTCAGACTCATTTGAAACATGTGGCTCTTAAACTAACTTCACAATATTGACACCCTTGACAGCTTGTGTGTTTTTTGCGTGCGTGGGGGGGGGGGGGGGGGATTTGATACACCTGCACTAAAATAAAGGTGACTATTTCCATCATCGAGTGGCGTTAATGTCATTCTTTTCACTCTGTGCATCATTGCTTCCAAAGTCCCACCACAACAACAAACATCTTTATCGGCGCGTTTACTTTTGTAGGAATTTAATCATTTTAATTCACCAGGTTCTTCCTCGTGCACACAACCTCCTCTCCTAATGCCGTTTTGTAAATACAGCAGTCTGTACCAGCAAACCCAGATTACTTCCATCATGAACGTGGAAGTCCATCATCATACCCTTGTCACAGTGTTTATTATATACTCACATCGATGTAAAGGTTTTCTATTAGTGGTACCCACAGCCGCAATAGTAGTACATCCATGAATATATGACAGTCGGAGCAAAGTCTAGTGAAATGCAGACGCCTTAATTGTGCCGATATAATAAGAGCATCAAAAAAAGAAAACGAAAAAAAAAGGCGATGAGAAGATTGAGTGGAACATGATATAAAAGATACAACACTGCATACATGTACGAGTAGAAAACTGTAAAGGAGTCAGTTTACAAGTCAAGTTTGCAGTCAATTAATCTTAAGTGATTTGTACTTAATAGAACTCACTGACAGACCGTTGGATACCACTGCTGGTCTCTTTGATCTGTTTTCGTCTTCTTTTACTAGTTTTTAGCCTGGTTAATATATGCTGCTCTCTTTTTTTTTTTTTTTTTTAACACGTGTTGGTTTTAATCTTGCACTGAAGGTTTTAGCTGCCATAGTTTGTTTTATTTATTTATTTATTAGGTTTTTATTGATACATCATTAGGTGACCACTACTTTTAGAATACTATTTAGGTTTCTTTCACTTGTTGATCCTGAGTACAATTTTCCTTTAATGTACTCATGCACTCAAGTAATGACAAACTGAATTGGTATTAACAGTAGTTGTGTCCCCTGGTATTACTTTGAATGATGAGTCCCGGTTGACTAGCTCAGTTGGTAAGGCACGGGGCTGGTGCATAGGGGACCTGGGTTCCATTCCCAGGATGAGCATCCAGTGCGTTGGGAAGGGAAAAAGCCGAAAGAAATCATCATTACTTTGAATGATGAATGACACCTCATGATGCATTTGTTCTTTGTTTAATGAATTAATTAAATAGTTAATTAGCATGGACACATGAACCGAGTAATTTGAGTCTGGAGTTTCCAGAGTTTTGGCTACTGTCATCTGTGGTTTTCTGACATTTGTTAAAAGCCGACTGACGTTCACAGCCCTTCAGGTAAAGTTTTTTTTCCCTCCTGAACACAGTCTCAGACCAGACACAACATACAATCATAGTGACAAAGCATCAAAGCGTCCGTCATTTCATCCAACACAAACACCCACATCAACCTCCGGGGTGTTTTCGACGCAATTTGCTCCGAAATTCAAGAAACACAAAACGAGGCTCACAACTTCAGTGGTTTGGACGCAGCTGTTCTGACACAACAACTGCCTGTTTTCGCAGGAGCACTGCTACATTCTTGTCTTTTAACTGTGAATAACCTAAGATTATGTGATTTCAGAATCAACAATTTTCCAAAACAGTCATTTCAGCTTTCACAGGGCCCCAGCAGTTTTCTTGAACACATTGACACGAGAGGTCACAGTAACATTTCCTGGAGAAGGTGGCTGTTGTGAGACCTCAGCCAAGAAGTCTGTTTGGTATTGAAAGTAGAGTTTTTAAGATGTTTTACAAAGTTGTCAAATGTGGCTATGAGACCATTCGGCAACTGCGTACGTCTCAAACTAAAGACACCCATGAAATTCACAACTCCACTCTGATGGACGTTTACACATGAGGAAATAAGATCTTCCATTAAAGGCTTTCGTATCCCAAGAGTTTCCAGAGAAAAAACATTAACATTACTCAGAAGAACGGGAGAAAACCTGAAGGAAACCAATTCAATATACTTGCACTGTGTTAAGTATGTTAACTTTTCTGCAGCCGTTTATTATGACACATCATAATAGTGAAACATCTGCAGTTATTTGTGACTCCAGTGTTAAAGTAAATATGCAAATGCTTACTATAATTACTATACGACTGTATATTACTATATAATTGATGGTCTATTGATCTTTGTTGTTGCACTCAATCTATTCTTTTCTATATATCTATTTATATTAGGAATTACTCTTATTTCTCATCATATTTGCAGTAGCTCTTTGCGTGTGGGGATAATAAAGGTGTATCTAATCTAATCTTACCACTAAAGTCTAATAGTATACAAATCAGGATGTCCACAGATTCTTAAAAAAGGCTCAAATGTTTTAGTTCTAAATGTATGTCTTGATTTTCCTTAAAATGCATGGAAAAAGAATTTACAATGCAATTAGCTGTCAATTAATATATTGTACATTTTTTAAATTATTCAATAGATATGATTATAATAAAGCTAATTAAGTGTAGTTATGCCTACAAAAGGCAAAATTTTATGTCAATCACAGATTTTAAAAGGATCTGTGGACATCCACATAATATTATACTTATGTTTGAAGTACATGAATTTATTCTAACACCATAGCCACTGACACAAACCTTTACCTGCAGCTGTTCCTCGATTGCCATTTTATTATGCATACACAATTCAACAGTTTGACTTTGTGCCATTTCAGATTTGTGTTTGTTGAATATACTTCAAATGAACATGATGAAAAACACACGCATACCTATAATGTGCTCCGACAGACGAGCATTTGTGTGTAATATGAAAACTAAGTGCAGTCACTGTCACCAGCTTATGACAAGAAAAGAGACAGTCAAATGCACCGACGCTTCCTTCTAACTCCTATTGTCACAGTCCTTTTAGACTGAAGAGTGTTGTCGATCATGAAAAATCTGATGCTTTCTTTATGGAGTTAAAATGACTGGAGGCAGTCTTTAGTGAAGAAAATTACCCGAAATACAGCCATGTGTTACAGTTCCCTCTGCCTTTTCTATTCTCCTGTTAAACACTGCTGGTCTGTTCTTCGTGCCGCTGAATTGAGGACAAATTAGGTGATATTTCTCCATTTCTCTAGTAGACTATACTTGTCAACTTTTGTGATAGTGCACTGAAGTGGAGTAGTAACCAGCTGGCAATTTCCAGTCAACTGAATCAGGTCAAGTGGGTTGAGGTTTGTCTTGGAAGACGTTTGGCCCCTTATCCCAGTGGTAGAGCTGAACGATCTATCGTTTTAGACCGAAAATCACGATTTCTGACAACACGATTTTGGGATTGTCAAAGCTATGGTGTGGACTACCGCAGACCACACCACGGTCTATGGTAGTCCACGGACCGCGGGCCGGTCCTAGGTCCGGAATCCGCGGACCCGGACGTGACTTCGCCACTCATTTGCCCAGAGTGGTAGCTGCCCAGAGCTAGCTCTGTATCAGTGACCAATCAAGAAGCTCTAT
>JAPTHA010000018.1:601543-612163 GCA_029814585.1 Gymnapogon annona | reverse complement strand
TAGGATGTATGTCATATAAATAGAAATAGGATGTATATAAATAGGATGTATGTCATATAAATAGAAATAGGATGTATATAAATAGGATGTATGTCATATAAATAGAAATAGGATGTATGTCATAAATAGAAATAGGATGTATATAAATAGGATGTAGGTCATATAAATAGAAATAGGATGTATATAAATAGCATCCAGAGCGGCTGTGTAGATCAGTTGGTAAGTCACCGGGCTGGTATATAGAGGACCCGGGCTCGATTTCCGTGGTGAGTGTCCCGCGGGTTGTGTCAAGAAGGGCATCCGACGTAAAAACTCCTGCCAAATCAAATATGCAAACTGGATTCACTGTGGCGACCCCGGAAGGGAAAAAGAAATCATCTTAAATAGCATGCATATATGTAAATAGGATGTATTTAAATAGGACATATATAAATAGGTGTATATAAATAGGATGTTCTATCAATAATCAATAACCAGTTGAGTGTGTGAGGTTGTCAGGTTGTGTTGTATGTTCTAGTCCTGTGGTCCTGATGCAGATCCATCTCCAGTACTAGTGGCTGGTCCTGTCACTGGAGGAGAACTCAACTCATCCAATCACTGACTTTCTGAACCCGCTTTATCCTTCGCAGGGTACCAGAATAAAACTGTGTATTTTATGGAGGTCAAATAGTGCTGGAATAAAGACAGAATTGTATTTTTATCAGAGAAACATCCTCTATTTTGACCTTTATCCTTTTCTGACATTGGTTTCCTGTCATTAGATTTTGATGGGTCAGGTTTTGTTTTGTTTTTCTTGTCTTAAACTCCATCCAATGAGGGTGAATCATATTCACTTTGATTTTCATCACTGTAAACCTTGACTGAAAGAAAGTGTCGTTGGTGGAAATCTGGATAAACAGTGGTGATCAAACTATAAATAAACTCACAAACCATTGTGGATAATCAAAGGTAAATGAACCGCTCACATTACAAATACAATATTATAAAAACAAAAACTGAGATCCAATCGAAACAACTTTCAGTAAAAAAACCCCACTAACAACAGCAACATAATCCTCATCATTTGATAATCATTTGATAATCATTTGATCTATAAGGTCTCACCTTCAAATATAATTTCAAAATAATCGTGGCGCAGCACCAGTAAGTGCTTCATAAATAAAATGAAATCTGGTAATTAATCAACCTACTATTTGATAATTTAGCAGTTTATCGTCAAATGTCTTGGGTCATAAAAAAAATAATAAAAAAATGGGAAAACATGGCACAGATATGGGTGAAAACTGTCATTTTTGTTTTTGATAACTCAAATATGTGATTCAATAAATTACTAACAACACATTATTATGAGGGATGCATTTTACTGTAACAGCTGTTATATAAGAAAAAAAATCTGGGTTATAGAATAGAATAGAATGGACCCTGTCCCAGCTCTGTTTCTGTTTAGCAGTAAACCTTTAAAAATCCAAAAAGAATGTACAAAAATATCACAGAAAACACTGAAAAATATTAACAATATACACAAGCCAGAAAGATAATATGTAAAATATACAAACAATACCAAAAAAAAAGTAAAAATATCTATATACTACAGATAAAGAAATAAGAGGATATACACAGGCTATATCGGATATGAATGATGAAAACTGTGAATAGAACAATAAACTGTTACCTAAAGACAATAGGTATTATTTCAAATAAACTGTGAACCTGTCTGTGTCTTACAGTCACTGGTGTTCTGATAAATACAGTAAAAGTCAGTGAGGGTGTATTAATGATCACAATTTTAAAACAAAACCAATTTTACTAAATCGTTTTAAGGGTAGAACCTGGAAAAAAAATTTTTTGCATATGATTGGTGTCATTTTGTATTGTTATCATTTTATTCTAAATAGTTTTGACATGGGGCCTACGCTTGGCTGCTAAATCTTCACAGGTTTACCTCAGGGATTGGACACTTTGCTTCTTAATGCACACAGCCGTCGGGCCATAATCACCTCAGTTAATTGGGGGGGTATGTGTCAGACCGGTGCAAAAAAAAAAAAAAAAGCAATACAAAGGAACACATGAACAGGTTATGATCACTTAATCATAATAGGCATTTGGATAAAGGATGCAACAAACCTGTGTCAAAATAAGTAATTATTAGATTAGATTCGATTAGATACCTTTATTAGTCCCATGCGGGGAAATTTCAGGTTACAGCAGGTTTCTTACACGCACACACACAAGTCAACGTCCGAACGGTACGGAGACCATGTGGCAAGTAGGCAGACTGCTTCAGTTGCTCGGGTACTGTCAGGTGGCTGAGTAGAGCAGAGATCGAGCTCCAGGTTTTTGTTTGGCCACCGGGTCGGGAAAAATATGAACTTCTGGTTTGAGTACGGGTTTGTCTGAACTGTGAAACGTTCGAGAACTGAGGTTTGTCTGTATATATATAAATGTGTGTGTGTGTATGATCAGTAATACAGAGAGAGAGTATTAGATTAACACCAACAATACAATACTCGACAATAAAATAATACATTTGGCCCTGGATTGTATGTTTTGTCTGAATTTTTAAAAATGGCAAAAATGAACAACTTTTGGATTCGGACCCAACACAAATTTCTGAAAAGTAATAAGACTTTTTATAACAAAAAGTGCAAACTGTGCATGTTGTTGTCATGCAGACAATGAATATTAATAGAGGAAAAACTGGGAGAAAAATGGATTTTCAATCAGTTGGCTACTCTACAGCTTTGCATTGAAACAATGGTTGAAGAAAATGAACAAATCCCACATTTCAAGTTGGGTTGTATATTTTGTAAAACACTGCTGGAAATACACTTTGCTTTATTTTTCGTCAGAACATTTTAAAAATCCACTTAAGAATAACCAATATTGTATCCTTGTTTTTCCCGTTTTATGACTTTGCTGTATTTCCTGGTGAATCCAGACACATTTATCGCTGACATCTGGAGGCACCGTCATTGTTGGGTTTTACTGTCGTGTAACTCACTGCGTGTGGTATTTAACGCCAGTGCAGGAGCTGTGAGTCCTGATGTCACCCAGGGGAGAGAAGAGATTAAAAATTCATTGTGTTTTGGATATGTTTGGTCTCACTGTGTCCCAGGGTAGAAATGAACAGATGTCAACAGCTGCTGTTTGGGGAAAGGACTGGACTAAAGGTTGATATTTTTGATATTCTTTTTATAATAAAACCCCAGGTACTAGTGAGCTGTGCAGTACAGTGGGTTGGTCGGTTCCTGCACTACACACACACATAAAACACCTGAAAAACAAATAAATGCAAATGTAGAAATAAATATACAGTGGTCGGTCATTTATCATGGGGGTTACGTTCTAAAAATAATCCGCAATAGGCAAAATCTGCAAAGTTGTCAGCCAAATTTTTAATACAATACAACAATACAATTTTTAATACAACAATAATTCTGTATGTTTTAAGGCTGTAAAACCCCTCGACGCACACTTTATACACTTTTCTCAGACAGACATGAAAAGTTTTTCACATTTCTCTCTCGTTTAAACACTCAAAGTTCAAACCTTGATAGATTTGAATAAATAAGTACAGCATTATAGAATGAAACCAAAGATCAAAACCCTAAGACATTTATAATAGTGACTGGTGTGTATTTCAACAGTTCCTCTTCATTCTTTCCTATTCCTTCGCGATATAGCGGAGGAATATTGTAATATAGTCATCAATTGGGTCACAGTGTGTCATTGAAGGGTTTGCATTTCAACTTTATTGCCTTAAGAGAAGTAAGTTCTCTTTTAACATGTAAATGATAAACTGAGACTTTCAGGTCGCATTCCAGGTCGACGGTTGTTTTGTGACGCATCCGAGGTTTCCCGTAGATCCGATCCTCCGCAGAAGAAACAAAACATTTGCTGCGTTCGCTCTTTCATGACTCATAAAGCACTCGCGCTGCTCATCAGCGTACGGAAGAAAAACACGAGTCTCTCTCTGCATCAGCGTTTTGCATTCCAGCGTCAGATGATTAGGGTTCGTCTGATGCTGGAAGTGTGAAGTTGATACGATGCATGTTCCAGTGGTGGAAATGTCAAGACGAGCGTGATGAGAAGTGGAGGCTGTTTTGATTTCTTCACACACACAAGCTCGTCACCCTCCGTCCTGTCAGATGAAGGGCGTCTCCTCCGCTTTCAGAACACTTTCAGACGCTGTAATATAAAACGGTGGTTAGAACATATGGTGAAATGACGCAGGTGACACACACCCGCTTATAGGCCGTGGTCTGTCACATAAGGCACATGACAGTTTTCTCTAAACAAGCCACCAACCACCGAAAGCAGAGGTGTCAAACTCATTTTAGTTTAGGGGCCAAATTCCACCATATTTGCTCTGAAGTGGGCCGAACCAGTCCAATAATAAACAGAATTACACATCAATAACGCCAACTATCCAAACTGCCTTTATATAATGAAAATGTTTATCTATAAACTGTCCTTTAAAACAATGTGAGTAATATTTACCTCAATTCTTAAGAAAACCAAGTGCACTTTTGTCAATATTATACCTCAGTTTACTCATTTATACATGTACATTACAACTGACAGATCGCAGTGGATCTACAAATACACAAAACATTTAGTAACAGGTAGAATATTGATAAAATTACACTGACTTCTCTTCAGGCATTTCTGGTTGTTTGTATTAGTTCAGTTTATTTATGTTTTTTGTGAAATTCTACATTGTTTTAGTGCAAATAAAGGGAAAATTACATGAAAATGTGCACATTTCCACACAGAAAAATTTGAAATTGTATTTATGATCATATATTTCCCAGTCAGTCTGTGGAATCTGGACTCTATTTTTTGGTAAATATCATAGATATCATTTTTGCATTTTACAAATTCATCCCAAGGGCCAGACTGGAACGTTTGGTGGACCGCACTTGGCCCCCGGGCCGCATGTTTGACACCCCTGACTTAAAGCAACTACTGGTGTAAAACGCTAAATAACTGCTTTTGTCATGTGAATAACTGGTGTAAAATGCAGTTTGTCAACAGATATCGCCCATCTGTACGTTCAGAGGCTGCGTACCGACTGTGGAAAACACTGTCATTTTCTGAGTCGTTATCACTATCAGGTTCCTTTGCGACTTCTCCATTGCCCCCAAAGAAAGGTCAGACTGAAGATTGAAATTCATATTCATTGTACGTATCAAGTAGATGTTACACTGTTAGTAATGCTTAATGGTCAAGCTCCCACAATAATTACTTTTATAAATCAACTGCAGGCAGAAAATGTACATGCAATCAGCAAAATATTCCCAGTGTTACTGAAGGCTTTCTGACAGACGGGACCATGACAGAGTGGACATTTTTGGCTAATGTTGGCATTTAAAGAGCACATGGTAGACCCTCCCTTAGAAACATGATGCAGCTGAATGTGTACTCTTGAACAAATGTATTTCAAATTTCTAAAAGTTTTTTTTTTTATATATCTCTTATATCAAATGGTTTGTTATGCTCGGTTATGGTAGGCCTAATGAACTGCACCAGCTTAGCTTAGCATTAGCTCACCCGCGACCGCTTGCCAACTGCAAATGGCCTTGACATCCATGAAGCTCCACCCCTTTTAAACACTATATTATTACAATATGACCCAAATAATAAGCCTAAAATATATTCAGGAGGGGGAGCAGTTATTATTATTATTTTTTTACTGCTCTACATCAATATGACCAATGTCTAAATAAAATTACACGTTGATACCATTTGCATAAGTTGCACAAATGACACTAGGCGGAATGCTCAATTGTGTCAGTATTTCCTCTAATTACATATGAGCGCGCAGGTGAGAACGGTTAAACGTCTTATTAGCGGTGGTTAATAGCACGTGGATTTGTGATTGCAAAACAAACGCGTGCTTTTAATCGTGGCGTCGTCCTGTAATAGGGTACGTCCTACAGAACGGCTCAAGGGCAAAAAAAAAAAGTTTAATTTCCTTAGCTGTCACCGTTCCAGAGACAAATGATGATTACAGTCCATAAAAACATTGTGCTAGTAATAAACCTAACCAAAACCTGTTAGGATACGGACTGCTTGATATTTCCCTCTCTATATATTTGTTTTACGGCTCACATTAGGTGTTGTGGCGGCGCTGGCTGCTCTCTGGGCCGTATGGGGAAAATGGAGGGTGGCCTACATTTTATAGCTAATCCTTAATGACATTCTCATGGCTGCCAGTCATGCACCTCTCTCTCCCCCTCTCCCTCTCTTTTTCTTCTTGAAAGTGCCCGTCAGCTCACAGTCTGAGCGACACGTCAGTAGAGATGTAGGTTTTTACCGAGGCTCTAAGTTTGAATCCTCCGCCGTGGTTTCCCTCTGGCCTCGGAAATCCTTGAAAGTCTGAGTGTGAGGAAAAAGATGGTCTTACTCTGTAAATTAATGGACATTCTAAAAATAATTTTAATACTTTTTTTTTTCTTGAGTTGTGAAGTCAGGTTCCATCATTTTATCCTTGACACGTCCTTAGTTCCCATTAAGTCAATCGAATATAATAACCAACCGAAAATGGGACAATGTGGGACATGTTTCCACGACTGACGTCTACACAAGACGCTTTGTCACATAAAATACAAAGAAATTAAATTCTATTGAACCCAGGAATACTGATCCCTCGTAAAAATTCAAGTCAACAAATATAAATAGAACAAATATAAAGTACGAACAAAATGAAAAATAAATGTCCAAAATGAATTTGAAAAATTTCAATATGTAAATGTGAAAATATTCACATTTACATATTTACATTGTCACAATAAAATGGGGACAAACCAAAAAATATGAGAAATCAGAAATTTCTGACGAATAATAAGTGAAATTTTAACAACGTCCGCGATCTGATCATTTGTAATATATCGTTAGCTGTGATTAATAATCAGCTGAGACACTATATTGTTGAAACTGCAGTTGGGTGTACATGGTTGCTCAGGTTATTCCCATTTTCATAAAGTAATTTAACTTTCACACCAAAGCAAAGGGAACAACTGGTACAGTATTGTTATACACAGGTTATTATGTAACTGTTGTATTAGTGCCCACTTGAGCCTGAACGAACTAAAAGGACGTTTGACGCACCTGATAGATGTACAGTAAAGAGACACATTATGATAGAATGACCGTTTTCCATTAATATTAGTCGTTCTTATTGATTCTTATTTACTGTCACGGGTTGGGTTTTATCAGGTTGTGTTGTGTGTTTCCTGTGGTTTTATTTTGGTGAGTGTCCTGTTTGAGTCTGCGTCTCTCCTAGTGTGTCTCTAGCTTCACCCCAGAGTTCCTATGCACCTGTGTCTTGTCATTAATAATCCGCAATGTGTGTCACCTGCTTCCCTCCCATTGTATTTAAGTCCCGCGTCTCCTACCCTGTTTTGTCAGACCGTCACATGTCCAGTCCTGGGAAACATCGTCGTCTTGCAGTTTTCTTGATTACCTTTGCCTTTGTGAGTATTTGTTTGTTTAGTCTTTCTTGTATAGTCTAGTCTGAATCATTGAATATCGTTTTGTCATTTCTAAATTTCTTAGTTTACCTCAGTAGAGCGATTTTGAGTTGTTTAGTTTTTTCTTTGGTTTAATAATATTGACTTTCCTCTTCTTAGAGTGATTTTGAGTTTCTTATTTTGTATTTTGATTTTCCCGTTGTGGGTTCTTTTTGTTGATAAATATAGGTCAAGTTATTCCCAAGTTTTTTTCCGGCGCTTTTTGTTATTTCTATTTGCAACGTTAAGTCTAATCAGTTATCTGCTAAGAGTTGAATGTTCATTTGTGAACGCAAAATAAAATCTTTTATTCTGAAACTTAGTCTGATCTGCGTCTGGGTCTCTGTTAGGAACGTTCCTTGCAATTTACCATTTACGCAGGAGAAATAAAACTGAATAGTAGAACAGGGTCTCTGGTCTCCTTCAGTGGATTCACAGACACTTTAGTGATTCAGCGATTCAATCTCCAAAACATTGCACTGAGGACCACTTTGAGTTATTCTCCCACTTCTGTTCTTGACCTGGCAGAAAATCAGGGTTTCATAGGTCAATAAAAAAAAAAGAACGAAATAACAACACAGAAAACTCTCTCTTGTGTAACGTCAAGCCAGTGTTTGGAGAGAAAGAAACCCAGCGAATGAATGGAATCCAAGCACCAGCGTAACTCAGAGTTTAGGGATGTACAGTTTCACGTATACGGTGATGAAACACCACAACAAAAGAGACAACACCAAAACATTCCAAGTCAACCGCGGTGACAGTACTCCTTGTGAATAACCATGACGTACTCTCCCCTCCAGGTCCGACGGCCCATTGTGCAGTTCTTCAGCCAGAGAATCTCCATCTACCCGAGCCGCCACTTACAGCTGAGTTATTGCAGAGGCTCGGGCTTAAGAACAGAGCTGGGAGCAGATTGGAGATGCAATTACATGATACATTCGGTGGAGCACAATAGGTGATTTCTCTATTTGTCTGGAAGGACCATAGCCACGGCTGTTCACATGGAAAATATAACAGTATTGGACTTGGAGATGACTGTATTTTGACACAAGTTATAGTGATTCAAGACATTTGGACTGGGATATTTACTGCGGGAAAGACAGACAGACAAAGAGACAGACAGACAGATAAATAGGCAGATAGATATGTCCTGAGGGTACCTCCTGTATACTGTGACGTTTGAGAGGGAGACAGAAACACTATAACACTATACAGCTCTGGAAAAAATTAAGATACCACTGTATTTTTTTGCCTGAAAACACCATCTCTACATGCATGACATCCATTCCATTCTAACACTAGATGAATTCAGCTTTAAAATGAATAGGATTTTGGTTTTTTGTTTTATTTGAGGTCTGAAAATATTGCATCTTTGTTACTTGGACCGTTTTTCATTTTCTTCCAATAAATGCTCTAAATGACAATATTTTTATTTGGAACTTGGGAGAAATGTTGTCAGTAGTTCACAGGAGGAAACAAAAATGCTCATTTCTCTAAAAAAAACATACCTATAAGGAGTAAAATCAGGGACACTGATTATTTTGCAGTGATCTCTTCATTTTTTTTCCAGAGCTGTATATATATTGAGATATGTATAAGGTACGTGACACCTCCCTCCACACCTCCCTCCCTTCGGCAGCCAATAAAAGACGTGTCCATAATGACAGATCTGAGTGTAAAGCACAGCACACTGACTCATATGTCCATGTGAGTGTGTTTTCTCCATGTTATGCCGGTGAACAGAGTGTATTTTCCACACGAGGACTTGCGGGGTCCATTAAATCAAACCAGACCTTCGACCTGACCAACCATATACTTATTTTGAAGAGTAAAACTAAAAGTACAGACACTTGCGCAAACAGAATACATTTATTTATTTTTGTTTTGTTTGTTTTTTTTACAAAAGTGATGATTCAACTTCTGAAGTGCAAAAGTACAACCTCAGACCTTTTCCCAGACTGAGCTATAGACTGAGTTATGATGAGTCTTAATGATGAACATCAAGCCTCTGGAGGATATTTCTATTGGTTGTTTGTGTACAACACTAACCAAACCCTGTGTTGTATTAATAAAACAAGATGTTTCAGCTCCTCATCAGACCGCAGCAATCAGGGAACGGCATATTCAGTCACGTCTGAGCTGATCAAAATGTCCCTGTTGATACGACTGTACCGGCTTATTCACATCGACTGTGATCTGAAAAAAAAACATGTCTGAGGGCATCGATATGTCAATATTATGTTCTGAAGGAGGAATAAATACATTCAGCATGAGGAAAATAATTTACATTTACGACCCCAAAAAAGTCTCTCGGTCTATTTGAAATATAAGCAAGAAGACATGTGACTCACCCGTTAAAATAAACACAACGTGGTGTTGGTGTCTGTCAGCCAATAACGGATATTTTCACACAGAGTCTACTGGACCTTTTATTGTTAATTAGTTTATTTTTTTATTATCACACCTAGACTCACTTGGGTATGAATTTAATTACTGTACATCCAAGTCTCCGCCTTTAGGATGATATGTCTGTCCATTAAGATAAAGTCTAAAGATGATATTAAAACAGTTATTAAAACTATATTAGACAGATTTGTTAGAACTGACACTGCAGTTCCACAGGAGTGGTGTTTTTATTCACCTTCTGTCAACAAAATAATAATAGAAGTCAATTACTTTGCTCTATTTTCCCACGTGGAGTGTGGGTACTTTTTTACCAGACTGGGAAGCGTGACAGTGACAGAAGGATAGAAGAACAGAAAGAAAATAACAAAAAATCCCAAATACAAATTTAATTGCAAATACTCCCCCGACTGTGTGCGTGAAAGCTGGAGACAGTGGAATAAAGATGGAGAGGAGATGAAAAATAAATGAGATGTGGTGGAGGCGTTCACCGGTGGGAGTGTGTGTGTGTTTAGATGCTGTTTGCTGATCGCCGTTCAGTGTGTGTGTGTGTGTGTGTGTGTCGGCTAAAGTAGGCCAACCTCCGAACAGCCATTGATTGGGCAGAGCACGTCAGACTTATTTTAGAGTTCTACTGTAGCTTCCGTCTCCGGAGACGAGTGAGGGAAAGATCCAGCTTCAGACTGCCGAGGCAATGGTGGGG
>JAPTHA010000018.1:589512-601443 GCA_029814585.1 Gymnapogon annona | reverse complement strand
GTGTGTGTGTGTGTGTGTGTGTGTGTGTGTGTGTGTGTGTGTGTGTGTGTGTGTGTGTGTGTGTGTGTGTGTGGCAGTAGACAAAGCGAGCGCCCATATGGACCTGACAGCAGAGATGGATGCTGACACGCTCTCTTAGCGCCGCACCGTTCAGCTCGAGAATGCATTGTTTGTTTGAAATAAAAGGATGATTACACACTTTTTGTGTTAGTTTTGTTTATTTTTTTCCTCCTCTTCAGATGAAGTAACCCCGGCGCTCCTTCGTGCTCCTGGATCATCAGTATTCAACGCTTCATATTAATCAGCGCTAATGCATTTTTGCCTCCTAATGAGATGAGTTTATTGAGTCCTAGAGCAATCTTTGCACTAATAAGCTGTTTACAAGCAAATCAATTATGGTAGAAAGGGACATGAATAGTCAATGTGCACAGAAACACAGCAGCGGTGATGGACAGAGTACATGCATCCTCTACTCAAGTACCAGTACTATGAGTACTCCTGCTGGACCCAAAAAACACTGCAGTAACAGTACTTGAGTACAGTGTTCCCTTGTTTTTTGCGGGGGTTACATTCTAAAAATAACCCACAGGTGAAATTTACAAAGCATTGGTCTTTGGGTGACTCAGTTGGTAAAACACAGGTGTTTAGGGGACCCGGGTTCCATTCCCGGAACGAGCATCTAGTGTGGGTCCTTGGGCAAGACCCTGCTGCTTCCAACTATACGAGCAATGTCTCAATGTGGTCATGTGAAGCCCTTTGAGACCTATTGTGTGAGTAAGGGCTATAGAAATAAAATTTGATTGATTCATTGATTGATGTGCCGGTCCCAAACCCGAGTTGTATCAGGAAGGGCATGCAACGTAAAAATACCCCTCCTACCCGGATTGGCTGCGGTGACCCTGGAAGAGAAAAGCCGAAAGAACTCATCATTCTCAACAATTCTTCTACGTGTTTAAGGCTGTAAAACCCCTCAACACACACTTTTCTCTGACAGACATTAAGATTTCTCTCCTGTTTAAACGCTCTCAAATTTCCGAACCATAGATTTGAAAAAATAAGAACAGTATTATAAAGTAAAGCCAAGGATCAAAACCCTAAGACGTTATTAACAGTGACTGGTGTGTATTTCAACAGTTCCTTTGACCGTTCCTCTTCATCATGGCACTGATTCAACCCAAGATTCATTTATTTGCGTAATGCCACTTACAACCGCGTAATTTCTACCTTTCTTCAATGTGTCCACAAGTCCAACTGTTTGTGCTATGATAGTCATCTGCGACTGCGGATGTCTTTATCGCTGCAGAACGTTCTGTCCACATTGTGGATTTTGTCCCAGAGAAAACTAGCAAAACATACAGCACTTCAGAGTCACACTGCTGGCATCAACAATTATGAACATTTACCACCATGAAGGCACTCTGTACTGTACAGGAGACACAGGGCACTGACTGACTAATGGCCTACAGTCTCTTAGCCAATCAGGATGCAGAATGCAATGCACATTCATGCGCTGTAAAAAAAAACAAGCGTGCAAAATGGAACAAAAATAATCTGCTAAATAGCAAGACTGCAAAAGGTGAACCGCGATGTAGTGAGAGACAACTATTAACAAAAGCAAAAAAAAAAGAATCACTGTCACATTGTTGCCTGATGACTTCTTTCGGCTTTTTCCCTTCCGGGGTCGTCACAGCCAATCCAATTGGCATATTTGATTTGGCAGGAGTTTTTATGTCAGATGCCCTTCCTGACACAACCCACTGGATGCTCATTCAGGGAATCAAACCCAGGTCCCCTATGCAACAGCCCAGTGCCTTACCAACTAAACTACCCCCCCCCCCAAGCCTTGGTAACTTTTTAAAAACGATTCCATTCCGTATTAGTCAAGATGAGTTTCTCAGAGCAATTAGATCAAGTAATTATTTTTTATTAATGAATGGTTCATTTATTTGTTTATCGACCAATTTATTTATTTTTCTTGTCAGTGAAGTAGAGCTTTTGCACTCAAAATGTTGTTAGAAATATTCACTTTTAATGTGTTAAACTTAAATAAACCACTGATCCTATCAATGATGAGATCTTTCGACTTTTTCTCTTCAGCGGGTCGCCACAGTGACTCCAGCAATTATTTGCATATTTGATTTGGCAGGAGTTTTTATGTCAGATGCCCTTCCTGACACAACCCTTGTATTTATCTGGGCTTGGGAGTGGCACAAAGAGACATTGAGGCTACAGTTGTAGGCAGCAGTGTGAAGGGTCTTGCCCATGGACCCACACTGGACGCTCATCCCGGGAATCGAACCCGGGTGCCCTATGCACCAGCCCGGTGCCTTAATAACTGAGCTCCATATACTTTTAAAAAGCTGACGTGTCATCGCTGACACACCCTGTGCAGCTGCAGTTTGAACGGCTCCAACTCTTTCAGTTTGTGCAGCTGGAAAAATTCCAACAGTTTGTGAAGCACGCGCTTTGTAGGCTTTATTGGGTCATTACACAAATTTCACTCACACCTGTGCTATAAACTGGACTAAAAGCTGTTTTCGCAGAATTATGATGTGCAGTGGATTGTAAATGACAGCTAGATTTGCACAAATGGGCACAAGGGCTCACTTAGCATAATTTCTAAAGCTTTTTATAGTCAAAATAAGAAAAAAAAAAGTTCAAAAAGACCATTTTAAGACGCAGGGTTTGAAGGGTTAATTTGCTTGGCCCCGTGTCCTGTTATAAATGTTGAGTATATTGTACTTGTGCCCTGGTTCAGCAATGAATGAGGACTCACCATAAACCAGTGGCTCTCAGCTGGTTTGGCTTCAGGACCCACTATCATCCCTTAATGACGAGCCATGACCCAAATCAAAGAAAAATATCGACTTTTCAAATGAATTGAACATAACATTCAGTAACACTTCAGTGCCTATACACTCTAAAGTTGACTTAAAAACTTAATTAAAAATAACATTTAAAAAATGCAAATATGACAACCAAGAGTGCACTATAGAATAAATTCTGTTTATTGAGTTTTTATCCACAAACTGCATAAAAAAAATTCTTCAAAGTAAAAGTACAGATTATTGGTATTTATTTAATTAATTTTATTTTTTTAATTGCCCTGGCAGTGGCCTGTGAGCCACTAAAAATGTGTCCATGACACACTTTTGGGTCGCGACTCACCAGTTGAGAATCACTGTCATAAACAACCACTGACATATTCATGAATATTTCTAGTGCAAATTGTGTTTTCAAGTGGTGTGAAGACCAGATCCTTGAATGATAATACTAATTCGCAAAACATCTCAACCTTTAAGAAAAGTCCTTAAGTGGAAAACTGTTTGTGAGGACTGTGAAAAGGCTGGAAATAACGGACGCACAAAAAAAAAGATGAGTTTATATGTAATGAAGACGGAGTGAAAACACACAGAGCTGAGCCCAAACCAGTCTGTGACTGAAAAGGGAAAATTATCATTTTTGGAAACTGAAAATGAGACACTAGCGACAATTAAAATGAAATCAGAAGGTCTGATGCATAATGTGGAACTGTGATGAACAAAGACTGCGTCAATCATATGAGACTATGGCTTTAATCCAAACTTTTTAAGCAACTAAAAATAAAGGCTCTAATCACGGAAATTGAAAAACTCCCACTAAAACAAGAAAAGGTTGTCTGAGTGAAACATTTCATCCAAATACAAAGAAAAGCACATTTTAATTTGTGAAACTAAACTAAAAAAAAAAAGAAAAACAGGAAACTAATAAGTGAATGGAGAGTAATTCAGTTCTATGAGGAGATCTGTTCTATAATAATCACTTGGGCTTTTTAATGTGACCGACCAATCGCAGCAAGCAGTTCATCCGCCACCTCCTCCATCCACACATCCTCCATCCATCACCTCCGATACATCCACCACCTCCTCCATCCGCCATCTCCTGCTCCATCCCCCAACTCCTCCATCCACCACCTTCTCCATCCACCACCTTCTCTACATTCGTCGCCTCCTCCACCTGCCACCTCCTCCATCACTTCCTCCATCGATCCATCAGCTCCTATACATCCACCATCTCCTCCATCCACCAGCTCCTATACATTCACCACCTCCTCCATCCGCCACCTCCTCCACCTCCTCCATCCACCAGCTCCTCTATCCACAACTTCATCTATCACCTCCTCATCCATCACCTCCTCCATCTAACACCTCCTAAACATCTACCACCTCCTCCATCCACCACTGCCTCCATCACCTCCTATACATCCACCACCTCCTCCATCTATCACCTCCTTTACATCCACTCCTCCTCTACATCATCACTTCTTTACCTCCACACCTCCTTTAACTTTTTTCACCACTCATTTGGGATTACGACTGAACGACTCTAAGTCAGAATCCCCCCTAGACATAACAATAACGAAAAGGTGAGCGGGACATCCCAGGAAGACCTGGAGCAGAACGTTGGAGGAGGATATGGCGAGGCAAAACATCAGGAAGGAAACTGCGATGGACAGGGATGCCTGGAGGAGAGCCATCGAAGGTCTAACTCCGTAAAAGGCAAACAGGGATGTAAAACGAGGAGAGAGAGAGAGATTTGCACCTACTCTTAAAATGTTTTTCTTTATGATTGTATTTCAATCAATTCACTTTCTGACATGTTGGTGAAAAGCTTCCACACAGGAGATGGGCAGGGTGACTCCACACTCCCCCTAGTGGTCACACAAGTCCCCCGGCCAATAAGTGGAAATAACCTCCCTTCATATCTGTATGATCCAATACACCGGCCTGAGCAACGACTCCAGGGAACTCCTGCAAGTGACAGTTTGCGAGTGACAGTACTGCTCCCCAGAATTATCTTTCTAGTGTCACAGTTGCTTTTGTCAGACATTGTACGGCCGACACCACAGGTCTCCTGGTGGAAAAGGCCATTAAAAAGACTCACCCTAGCGTTGCCATTCCTCCGCATGAGCGTCCTCCCTCTGAGAGCGCTTCAGAGGCTAAAAGGTTTGCTGGGGGTGGCGTTGCTCATGCAGCGATGCAGACCTCCCACCTCCGGGCTCATTATGTTCAAACTCTGATGCAGATGCAGCCGAGCTGATCAATGGCGCCGCAGCAGAGATCTCCTCGTGTCGCAATGAAAAACAGCATCTGACTGCTATTGACACACTGTCATTGCACTCTGCACACAGAATATAGATTCCGGTCAGATTAAGGAGAGAATATTTCGTATTCGCCGCAAAAAAAAATCCATCTACAGTTCAAGACCCGGAGCGCAGGTCAATGGATGGATTAGCATATGTGTGTTTGCATGTTTTAAATCCAGAAGGGTCATGCACGCGATGACTAAGCGGTTCTTACAATGCAGGAGGGCGGACTAAATTAATTTGGTGACGGAAGCTAAAAGCAGCCTATTAAAGTATCTAACAGTATATGTACTGTGCAGTGTACAACCTCGTCCACATACAAACATACATTAGAAGATAAAAGCCTATCATTCTTTTCTTAGAGCTGAGCTTGTTTACACATTTGCAAACGTGAAGTTAACACGGTACGTGGTGGAACATTTACATAGCTGTAAATCAACACATTCTACCTGTCAGAGTTTGCAGGGAATTCAACGGGTTTTTTTTCCCCTGTTGGTGTATTCAGTGTGAGCTTACACTTTGGTTTGTTTCCAGCACCGCCTCAGATGGGAAACCTTTTTTTTTTTTTGTATGAAGCACATGAAACCCAGCACTAAACCTCTCCTGAACAGGGTTTAGGAAAACAACTGCAGAGGACAGCAGGGATCTACAGGACAGTGACAACACTGAAATATCAGGGGTCACACCGCACACGTACAATTTCACAAAATAAAAGCTGCCATCGTAAAATAAAGGTAGAAACAAGTGAAACTGCATTGGAAACAAAAAAACAAATATAACATTTATGTGGAGAAATATGAACCTAGTACAGTTAAACATAGGTTACATTATCATAATTGTAAAAGTGCCCTCTTTTATTGATAAGAAAAATAAAAGAATTGGTCCTTAAGACTTAGACTTCCTTTATTGTCATTACACAGACACACACAATGAATCTGGTAACAAAATGTCATAAACGAAATGTCATAATGAATGAATGAACCTTTTGTTAACAAAAACAATTACTTACTTAAATAATTGACAATATGAGTAAACTTTGACTTTTTTATACAAACGTACGAACGTTATTGTGTTTCATATTTTAGAATTAATTTCCATTATTTAGTTTGTATTCAGTACATGATAACATATTGACTACATTTTTCCCCCAAAGAATCCAAGCACCCCCTGGGCTTCTTCCTTATGCCCCGTTTGAGAACTTTTTAAAACTTTTTAAATGCTATTTATGAACGTGGGGTTTTTTTTTCTGTTCAACCATTTCATAAATTTACTTGTATTCCTTATCTACAACTTTGCACAGCACTTTGCACTGTTTTAAATGCGCTACATAAATATACTTGACCTTGACCTTCTTGTGAGGCTGTGAGGCAGAATTACTAAACATGACGCCACTGCACCGACCCGAGGCCGCGCAGGCCATTTGTGGAGTAGGTCATGCAGTTCTGTCTGAGGGACAAAACTCTGGGCGATGCAAAATCATTGAGCTCATAAGCTTGTTGAATTTTAGAGAAATGTGGCTCTGACATGACCAAATACAATGCACCGCTTTAGATGAAACCCTCGCAATATGTACCATTTTGTACGACACGAGAAAATAACAAAACAGGAGACTCATTCAGACTAGACTTGATCTTGTGAAATGAAACTACTAAACTTGTGAGGTTTCCATAAAAAATTGGCCCACCGTACAAATCAAATTTGTTTATTTATACAGCGCCAAGTCACAACAACATTTGTCTCACAGCACCTAAGAATTGGTCTAACCAGACTCTTGGATTAGTTCCAATAGAAACCCAACAGAATCCTCCAGGAGGTATCCATCCATCCACCTTCCACCGCATATCCGGGACTGGGTTGTGGTGGCAGCAGTCTAAGGAGGGATGCCCAGTTCTTCTGGAGGGACCCCGAGGCGTTCAAAGGTCAGCCCAGAGACATAGTCCCTCCAGCATGTCCTGGGTCTGCCCCGGGACCTCTTCCCTGAGGGACATGCCCAGAACACCTTCCTAGGGAGGCATCCAGTAACAGATGCCCAAGCCACCTCAGCTGACTCCTCTGGATGCAGACATTGTAGTGGCTCTACTCCGAGCGCCTCCCAGGTGACCGAGCTCGTATCCGCTTGTATCCGGGATCTTGTCCTTTTGGTTATGACCCAAAGCTCATGACCATAGCTGAGAGTAGGAACGAAGATCAATGGGTAAATCGAAAGCCTCACCTTTCGGCTTAGTTCCCTCTTCACCACGATGGACTGATACAGTGAACGCATCAATGCAGACTCTGCACCGACTGGGCTGTCGATCTTGCGTTCTGTCCTCCCCGACTTGTGAACAAGACAGTGAGATATTTGAACTCCTGCAATTGGGACAAGGACTCTCCACTGACTCGGAGAGGGAAAACCACCTTTCTCGAGTCGAGAGACAGAGAGTTACACATGGAGTTCCAATTACATTTACAAATGGAAATAGATAACGGAAGGGCTGTGGGCAGCAGAGGCAGGAGAGGTTGAGCCTTGACAGGTGCTGGTCCACGGCAGACGGAAGGTTGGGGTGACGTGAGTGGGGTGATGTTGGTGGGATAAATTCAATACAGAAACATGGATGATGGATATTAAATCTGACGGGAGGGGTGTGGGTTAGTACAACCATCAGGATTCGTCCTCCATTAATTTCTGACAACCATCCTCAACCGAAAAAATAAGCAGAGTGATGTTCAGTCGACTGAGACAAAGCTCTACGTTGTGTTGTTTTCTTACATGTGTGGTTTTACACAGACACTGTCTCTCTGTGGAGTGGAGCCGACGCTGATACACAACTGCAAAACCTCAGTTAATGCATGTTTGAGGCTCTGGAGGTCGACTTTTGTGGCCTTTCTCCAAATACCAAAGATCGAGATTCTTTCATACATGTCCACAAACTTAAATCAAAGACATAATAGAGTTTTTATTTATTTATTGATTGAATACACGCCTAACATTATGTCCCTGAAATACTTGTATGTGAGAAAAAACAAAAATAAAAAAATCTAGCAATCACATCCTAATACACGAACCATATTGCTATACCAATTTATTTATTTATTTATTTAACCTTTATTTTACCAGGTAAGTCCACTGAGAACTGGTTCTCACTTACAGGGACGACCAATGCGTCTTTGCTGTTCATTATGAGCACCTGAAACTGATTTAATTTTAGATTTAACTTTGTTTTGCTGGGGCAGTTATTGCATTCGATTTGTGATTTTTGTTTCTCACCATTCCCACCAATGCAATTATATCTTCTTAATGTTACATTTTCTGGGAAACAATATCAGAATGTTTTTATCTTGAGTCCACTGTATAAGTATCCCTTTGCACCTGAACAAATGCACAAATGGCAAATAAACTTTATCTGACCTTAAATACACTTGTAAATGTGCAACAATTGGTGTCATTAAAAAAGAAAACAAAAAAGTTGGATGAAAAGAGAAAAAGTTTCTGTAAGACTTTGATAAACAGGTCACTCTGCCCAAATGATTTCATTAAAATTATGTAAACGTCTATTCACAAAACACAATAAAATTGGTCGATGAAAAAAATTCAAAAACATTGTCCGAGTAGTTTGTCAGTCAAAGGTTGGAATTAATAAGAAAAAATTTTAAATTATGCATTTTAGTCATTTTTTTCCTGTATATGGGAGTTTGGAGTGTTAAACCTTAAAAATAAGAAATAATAAATTCCATGTACATAATATAGACATTTCTTTTTCCGAGCTGCACAGAGTACAGCAGCAGAGTGACTCATTCCAGTCTGGCCATTGTACGGTGAATATTCAGCTGTGTGTCCCGACACTGCACACTGAAATATGTGGAGATTACCTCCTATCACTTTTTTTTCCCCCCTCTGCAGCAGAATGTAAAGAAGTTCTTATGGAAAAAGTTGTCTCATAAAAATATGTCTCGGGCAGATACAATAAAGTACGAAACCCCAACGTCAGATAGAAATGAACTGTGACTGTGTAAAAGCTCTGCGCATTCACAGCGTCCAGATGGAAAGTGTCAATAGAATGAGACACGCTAATGGAGAATCTCAAACAAAACCCGATACGTTAAGACTTAAATTTCCAGTTTTTTTTTTTTTTAAGTCCTCACATTAAACTTCTTGAGTTATTCCACATGTAACATTAATGAAGCGGCTCTGAAGTTTGGCTGCCTGTTTTACACACCGCACGCGCGCCGATACTGATCTCTAATTCGTAAAATGGCACCGTGATCAAAGAGCCGAGTTAGTCTGTGTATTCCTCTAAGAATGCAAAGTGCGTTCAAAGTGGCCTCGGAGGGAATTGTTTATACACAATTTAATGAATGGAGAAGGGAAGCGGATTGAAACCCGCTGGGAATATAGATAATAAGAGAAGATCCCTGAGCTTTAGCTGCAGACACTTCCTGTGATCGCGACGAAGGCTTGTACTTGTACATCCACGTCCCGTCCTCTGGAGTTTCTGCAAATTTATACTTTTACCTTGTTCATTATTCACTACATCTCCACAGCTAATATTGATCAAGGCCTTTGTTATTTTCACGTAACACTTGACTTGAAACTGCTGTGTCCAGTTTGGATCCAGCTGATACATATTGGCGCAGGATGAAGTGGTGGTTGAACATGTGCTTTTGCTCAGGGTTTGTGTCATAGCCACAGTCGTGTATGTCTCATCTGGGTTAAATCTCCATGGTAATATATCCTAGAGGTTGGTTTGGTTTTTTTTTGATGATGGATAATACACATAAAAGTCATATCTAATGAACACTACTGACCAACCAGTTCTCCTAAAAGATTAAATGGACAACTGTGGATCTTTAAACAGTACCCCCCCCCGAAAAAAAAATCAACAAAACAAAACAAAAAAACTGTTGGGTAGAGTTCCCTAACACTTAAAGCACGGTCCAGCTTGAACCATTTTTATCCTCTGCTCTTTACTTTCTCTGACTATTTAATGAGATCAGGGTGAGACAATAACTGTGGTTCTTTTAACTCTAGTTAAAAGAACCACAGTTATTGTCTCACACATCATAAGGAAACATTCACAATTTTTGTTGATTTATTGGAATACACATCTATTATTGAATCCATTTGGCCTTCACGATATTATAATGCCGAGAATATTAAATCACACATTTAATCACACGTTAGACAGCTTTGTTTTACACCTTGGATGTGCCAACTGCGCTTTTCGCTTCTGCTATCCTCATATTGATTTTACTTTATATGTCTTATGAGAAATGAGGCTGATCTTGACCAAAGATCATCACTTCCTTCTCCTCCTTCCTTACTTTTTGTAATCATTATTATTAGCTCTGACAAGGAGAGAATCTATTCACCTGGGTTTGATCCTGGATCACACCCAGAATCTAATCAATCAATCAATCAAATTTCACACCTACAGATGACAGTAAATAACGACATCCCCTGGTATTATTTCAAACTCCGCCCTGCTCCACTGGCAACTCCACTCTGAGCTAATTAAATAATTATTTTCCTGAGAAACAACAACAACGACAATAAAAAAAAAGAAAAAAAAATCCAATCCATGCTGCCTACTCAACACCTCGCCTGGAGTACCACTGGACACTAGACAGACAGCCTGGTGTGATCACCAGAGGTGTTTGCGCCAGTGGCTAATTGTCTCCTTCCCCTCAGTGATTCCAAAAAACAGGCTTGATATTTCCTTGGCTGCACTGAGAGGTCAAGCCTCGCAATTACCTCCTGCCTTGTAAACAAATTGTCCTCCAAGACTGTCTCCTGCCAGGAGTTGCAGAGAAGAGGAGAATTAACTACTCCATGCTCTTCAGATAAAACAGGCCGGCCTTTATAGCCACAGAAACCAGCGCCGCTTCAGAATAGAGATGAGTAGAGCTCGTTTTAAAACCCATTTCATGCACAGACTCTGCTTCTGCTTCAGCAAAACACACCAGAAATGTACCCTATTAACCTGATATTCCCTCCTAATAGACCATTAGTGTAAACTCCCCATTAATACAAATGCATCATTGTTTATCTGCAACGTGAAATAGAATCGCCGACAGGTAACCAAATGCAAACCACTTATGTTTACATTTGCTGGAAGCTGACAGTTTGTTACCCACAGGCGTAATAAATAATAATAATAAAAAAAAAAGCTCAGTTGACAGTCCGTTAACAGGTCGACGCTATTGGTATGGGTTTCACATTCGCGGTGACAGTGACACGTGTTGCTGGAATGATCTGCTGAGCATCATGAAAGAGCAGCTTTAAAACTCCGAGCCGCGCCGTGTTGGCATTTAATTAGAAAACCGAAATCTGCAGAAGCTTTTACGGAAGTAACAGCTCCTTTGAAACCGATGAACCCGGAGCACACACTGTGCTTCTGCGTAGGAAGATTAAGGATCGGATGCACATCAGCATTAGACGGTGACTCACTTATTTTAACAATTAGACAAAACAGCATCTAAAGCAGTTGTATGTGAGAGTATAACAGGCAGAAATTCAAGCCTAAAGTGCACAATGATGCATACATGACTCTATATTAACGCTTTATGTCGCGTCCATTGACCTACTCTGGAATTCAGCATTTCAACTTAATGTGTTACTGGACATCATGGAGAGGTGGAGGTTTGCCCTGGAAAGGAGGGGAATGAAGGTTAGCCGTGTACATGTGTGTGAACGAGAGGAACCCAAAAGGAAGAGTGAAGCTACAGGGAGAAGAGATAAAGAAGGTGGAGGATTTTAAGTACTTAGGTTCGACAGTCCAGAGCAATGGAGAGTGTGGAAAAGAGGTGAAGAAGCGTGTGCAGGCAGG
>JAPTHA010000018.1:523467-540439 GCA_029814585.1 Gymnapogon annona | reverse complement strand
GTTTGTGCATAAGTGTTGGGGTTTGCTGTGTGTGGCTGTGTATGTGCTTGTGTTTGTGCATGTGTGTGAGAATTTTCTGAGGCCCTCCTAGTGCCCCCTGGTGGCCCCCCAAGGGGCCGCGGCCCCCACTTTGAAAACCACTGATCTACACGACCAGTGAATTAGATAGAAGAAAATACTCCATTTTTACTGAAAAGTGCAAAATACAGAGGGTAATACTACAATAAGCGGGTCTTTATGGATAAGAAAAGACAAATCCCCCCCCCCCAGTTTCTAACAACTGCATAATTCTTCCGCTGACATAAAAACTTTCAGTATGAATGCCATTTCAGTCCTCGTGTGATTCAGGCGCAATTTAGCACATTTAGAATCGCTGGTGATGTCTGTGAAACTCAGTGTTGGCTTTGTGCCTTTTCTCTCCTTAATGCTCGTCTCCTGCGTTCAGAATAATTGCAGCTGCCATTGGGACATTACATTATTAAACGTGAGATTGAAGCGTTCAGACGCGTAACGACGCAGCACAAAGACTCACATAGGAAAGAGAAAAGCTCAGACATTATTAAGAGTTCAACATTAGCAGAGGTCGACTTACATCCACACAGGCCTCCTGCTCCTCCATCATGACGTTTCAGCAGCGCAAAAAAAAAAAAACATGGCCGTCGGTGAAGACAAAACATTGAACTCGGCTCAAAGTTCTTCATTTAAGTGACCACAGCAGTTTGTGGGGGGGAAATAAACAAAGAGTAAAATAAACACTTCTTCATGTCTGGACTTGTGTCTGGCTTTGCATTGAGGAGGTCTTTGAGAGGCGGTGGAGGAATGAGGGGAGGGGCCAACATCAGAAACACCTGCATGGTAACGATGTCATCCAATCAGCGCCCTGATAGGAAACACCTGTCAGGGAGACGGGAGCCTCAGCAGATCAAAGGGTTCCAAAACAGATCCAACACTAGGTCCGTTGGTGTAGTCAAGTTCTAACATCCACACATTTGCATTTGTCTGTGTTTCGGTGGAATCTGAGATACGTGTATGTATGAAGAGCAAGAAAAAGTCAAGTTTCTGGGTAAAATCAGTTTCTATAAAGCAGGGTGGTCATATTTACAGTGAGCTCCCTTGGTCCTTAACCCATTTAATTTTTCCAATGGCACCTGAAGGTAGCGTTGAACCTGAACAGCACATTTAATTTTTTTTTCTTGGACTGCTTCAAAGCTTTGCTCATATTTCCTGAATTAATTTAATGAACTTATTGTATTTGAAAAGTGAATCAGAAATGAAGATGTCTCGCCATTTTAACCCCAAACGACTTTTGTTCAGAGCTGCATCTGAACAAAAAGGAAAAGACTGGTTTACATCCTTGAATTCAGTCTTTTGTCTTTACGCTTTCACTCGGTCTATATTGAACAATGCATTTTGTTTCCATAAAGTGCAGGGATACAGTTTAGTTTTGGAGGCATTGACGCCATAAAGCCAATAAACGACTGTGCATCTTCAGTCTCTGATCTGCTGTTATTGACTCGCACTCACTTGTCTCGTGTTACACTGCTTTCTTTCTCTCAGTGTGTCTCATAAGAAAATGGATTTTATTTCCAAATGACGTGAAAAACAGTGCCGTTTGCCACGCCGACTGATGTTGAGCGCCACACATCATATCTATACCAACAAAAGAGACGCCTGCAGGAGCGTTCACATCACGCTCCTCTGTCTAATCTCCCTGATCTTTGATCAGTTCCGACAACGACAGTGTGTGACGCCTTCACACGCCCCCCACGCCGCCATTTATTTAGCGGTGGGAAAAACAGTTGATTGACACTCTTGCCGCGGGAGGCTGATGTATAAAAGAAACCAGAGACAACAAAGAAAACAATAACATTTATTTATTGATTTATAGGTTATACATTTCATGATATAATAGCGATATATTATTATTGGCAAAGATACTATAATCCAATTGCATTTCTATACATAAATACAAAATCTGAGGTAGGGCCTCAAAGATTGATGACAATGAAAATAAATAGATACATTTCACATATATGATATAGATTTTCTTCTTTTTTTGTTGTTTTACACTTCACACTTTTACAGTTTTAAAACATAGTTGTTATATATCTACTCTCAATAGTCAAATTAAAGGATGTCATGGGCTTTTTGGAGGCACATATCTATATCCATAGGCAGCAGTACCTCACATAGAACACACAGAAATATATGACATTACTCAAGTAATTAGAAATTTAACCTATGCATCCATAGGTCACACAATAAAGTGCCCAAAAGACACAACAGACATAACAATAGGAATACTGGTACCATATGAGACAGACGATAAGCTATTCTGTGTTTGTTATTTTTGAAATACATACGATATTCTACCATAAGAGGACATCTATAAGGCCAATGGTTACCTGAAGATGTTTTGTAACGTATTGGCAAACATCAAGGAACACTACATGGAGTATGAATGGCAGTATCTGGACTTCCTATACGCAGATGACACGCTCCTTTTTTTTTTTCTTAGAAAGATTATTTTCTGTTTTCAGTACAACCCTTGTTAATTTAAGTTCTGTCTTTGGTTACCTCTACTGCCCAAAGTTCACCAGCAGGCAAAACAAATTGGTGGCTATTTTAATAAATTTTTCCCCCCTTCCTCTTGTCAAGGAAAGGAGACTACGGTACACCTGCATATTAGGGCCACTGTGGGAAAAAAATGAATAAGTATTTCCAGGATTAAATTTATAACTATATCACTATTATAAATATAGCTTCTATTTTATTTTAACCTCGAGATTTTTTTCCTCTGAACCTATGGATAAACAAGCTTTTTATAATCATAAACTAGTTTTTATTTACTGGATTATTATTATTATTATTATTATTACTTTTTCACCTACAGTGGAGCTAATACAGGGTCGTAGATAACAGCAACCCTCTGTTTCTTAATATTATGTCAAACAGAAAGCTCCCTAAAGTAAACATGCACATACTATCAAGAGAAAGCACAAGGATTATTATACATGGACACTAAGGTACGGCAACACAAACTGCTCATGCTCTTCAAGTGTTCGATTATATGAAGCAACGTGGTCGTGAACTGAATCCTAAGCCTAATTAAAGCAGGGAAACCCAGATAAAATGGAAACACAGGGACACAGAATGTACAAAGTGACCCTAAAGGAATTGTCTAAATCTATTTCAGGGCATAAAAAGCTTTTTTTTTTTTTTATAATTCAACTTTTACTACAAAAAGCACAGTCTCCACACAACATCGATCACGTGATTAAAACCCGGCCGGCCTGATCGTAAGGAATTTGTTTTTGGAGGATTCTGCTTTTTTTTTTTTTTTTAAAAGATCCATCATGTATCCATTGGGGAAGAAAGAAAAAGAAGAAAATAGAGGAGAAGGGGCTTCAGGCCGAGCCACCCTGGGAAACGGAATCCCGCATGGATCTCCTCTGGTTCCTCCAGTTATCTATACTCCGACCATGCAAACGTCTGATTGACAGTAAAGCGGAGTTCAGAAAAACTAATACAGAGACAAACACGCACACGCAAGCATACACAGACATACACAACTATCGCATTATGTTTCTTCTTTTTGTTTTTTCATGTGTGTGTGTGAATAAACAGAGCTAAATCCACTGGGTTTTAACAAAAGCTACAACTCTAGGGCAGGCAAGCTATTTCACACCAAGGGCGTTTTGTGCTCATAAATTGATTATTTTCATACTGTACACCCTCTTGATCGTATCTGTGGGGTTTTTCATGCCACGGTAATGAAGGCATGGCTTTGAGGAACGGTTAAAGGAGACCCTCTTATCGCATCCATTAAAACCACTTGAGCTCCACCGCAATTACACACCTACCGTGTTAAAAGCCAAAAGACAGTCAGTCAGGACTGGGTTGGTCTTATTGTTGAGATGCATAATCAGCTGGCATGCATGCCTACCGAATGACATTTAGAGACCACTTTGAAGCCCCCAGAAAACGTCCTCACAGATGCTTATTTGTGCTGATGTGATTTAAAGGGAATTACATGTGAAATGACATTAATTTGACAGACTTTTACAGACGGCACTGAGAGAAGAATAACTCCGTTAGAATTCCTGCCTCCTGTTACAATTTCAGCTTTCAACAGATTTCTAGAGTGATTATTTTCTTTGTCCCCAAATCAAACTTAATTAATTATTGCTTTTGTTCCAACTACTCTACCTTGTTAAAAAAAAAAAAAAATACAGAATGAAAAGCAAAACACAAATTAACACTGCACACAGTTGGTCACAAGAGGTTAAAGTCACTCGCAAATCCTGTTCTATCAAACCAGGGTTATTATAGTAAAACAAGAACAACGTCTAGAAGCGAAAAAAAAAAAGAAAGAAAGAAAAAAAAAAGAATCTAAACACAAGGTAAAAATTACCAAAATAAAGCAATTCAATATGAATTAAATCAAAAGAATGTTGCAGGTAAAATCGGTTTCCCTCTTGATTTACTCTGTGGTTGCGATACCACTTTGGTTTCACGGTGTACAAGGATAAAATGGCTTTGTACCTTTAAGAAACAATCGTTTGTGGATCATACATTCTTTCATCCTCGATTTTTCATCTTCAGCAACAGAAGATTTCCCCTCATTTCCTTATCACTGAAAAGCTAACAAGTCAACTAAACACAATCTAAACCATAGTTGATGTAACTTCAGGGGACAGATTCCAAGGTTGTCCAGTTTTTCTGTTAATGTGAGTGTAAACGTTGATCCCTTAATCTTTGCCTGTAAGTCTAATGCCTTTAAGTCTAATGTGATGCTGCTGCTGTTGCTGCTGATGACGTCTATAAAGTGGGACCTGTACACATAATTTCTCCCTTTAGGGCGTGTCAGTTATAGTTCAGAAGGGTCTAAATTCACCTCTTTAAATCCAGTCCCACTCAGTTCCTGGTCCTTTTACATCAGTGAACTGCTTTACTTCCTGCTCAGCTGTGACTTTGTTTACCATAGAGTGACCTGGGCAGAGCAGATAAAATACATGAAAACATGACGTGTGTGAAACAGCCTTGTAAAGTCCTTATTAATCACTGTGGATGTTGTTTGACAGATGCAGTCTGCAGATGTTAGTTATCTGAAGGTCTACCTGGCACCAGACTGTTTTCTTCTCACTTACTTACAGTAAGACACCTTCACCCACTTCTTCTGCTGTTTATAATGGCATCTAAAATGGTGAAATGACAGCCTCGTGTATTTCATGGACTCGGATACACAATACTGCAGCGCACGGAATATGAAGAAATGAACACACAAGTGGAAAGCAGAAGTAGGAAGTGATGTCACAAACATAAGTGGGCCACTCCTCCAGCATCACAACACATTCTACTTCATTCAAATTTTAACGTCATCACTGATCTTTCAACTTGCTCCTCACTATGGTGTATGCTGATGGACCTCTTGGCCACCTAAAAGAGACGTTGATCTCAGTGGGATTTTTTCAAGTTCAGTAAGGGTTTAATACACAGATAAGTAAATGGATCACCCAGGTCCAGTCGTTCTCGGTCAAATGGGGTAGTCATAATGGGCTGTCAGAATTTCCTCCTCTATGGATAAGATGTTGAAAATGGTCACCGACGTCCTATTGTGATAAAACCCTTTGGTGTGTTTGTTTGTTCCATGTTTGAGATTTCCCCCCTTCAGTTACATCATTTTAGACTAAAACTCCTATTTACATACAAATGGAAACTACTCTAAACTGACTGAACTGAAACCAAGGACCAAACATAATCAAACTCTACGTGAACCTATAATGACTCTGATCACCTCAGGACGTGTCGAAGCAACTCTCATGAATGTGTTTGTTCAAGTGTTGCAGCGCCGAGGCCGACGGGATTTTTTTTTTTTTTTTATTTCGACCGTTCGCAACACAGTGATGGCTCTGCTCTCTGTTTCCTATGCACTGAAGTTTTTTTTTTTTGTTTTTTTTTGTAATTTATTCCCCCACGACTACCGCTAGTAGTCGGATCGGAATCGAGTTTATACCTGAGACCCTGGATTTTCATGATGATACACGACACACACGGAGAAGAGAAGCGAGAAGAGGCAGAAAGTCTGAAATGGCCAAAGAGAGTCTCCGGAGCTCTACCACAAACAACGAGAGACAAAAGTACACTTCCAGGGAGAATGAGGCCATTATCCTCAAGTCTGATCATCGAGTAGCGGCGAGAGGACGCGCGACGACAACGACGACAACACACACCTACTACCTTGAATTTCTTTTTAAGAAGTGTACGCTTTGTACAAGATTACACATTTAGCAAGGAAATCCAAACACGATGGTCGGGAGACATAAACACACACTCTCAGTGTCGTGGTACCGCTCTCTATATATTTAACTTTAAATGCATTTTAAATATATATATATATATATATGTATATATATTGTACTTTTAACCTACCAATGTGATGCAGTAAAGATGTTTTCACCGATGGCTTGACAAGTTCACAACACATACTCTACAGCAATAAATACACATCTAAAATATATGCACAGAGTGACGATCAGGTCCGTTTTTTGGAAATTTAAAACGGTGAAATGGCCACATTATCGTCTACTTAAAGGAAGGCGAATCTACTCTAGTGGTTTAATACGTGAGGAACTTTACATTCTAGGATAATAGGATAAAGAAGAACAGGAATAAGACTTCCAGAGAAAGAGAGGAGGGGTATTGCAAATGGTCTCCCGGGATTAGAGATAAAATAGAGCCGAGCTCATTCAATGCCAAAGTGTATTTACTACAAGTGGTAATTCAGGACGCATACGCTACTCTACCGGGACGGAGGAGGCACAAATTGCAGATCTTGTAATTTATTTCTGACAAAAGCTAGAGCGGCTGAGCAGCAGCTATAGTAAATATACATATACTGAACAAAATGTGGAGAAAAAAAAAAAGTGCCCTGTTTTTTTTCGGGGTTTTTTTTTCATTTTGATATTACTAGTTCTGCCAATGGAATTTGGTACACAGATGGAACAAAACACCGATCCCCGCCGAGCTCGTTGAACCGTTGTCGCTCAATTTTCTTTTTGTTTTCCTGTGTCTGCGTGCACCAAAATGATTCATTATCTCTACACACAAAAATGATGACACACACACACATACACACACAAAACACACACACACACACACACATACGACTCCATAGGGAGCAGCTATGGTGAGTCTAATATTGCAAGTGCAGTCTGAGCTGTGTCATTTGATGACACGGTTTTTTTTTCTCTTGGAATAAGATCCCTGGGAAAGGGTTCTGAAGTAATCGGTGGTCATGTGTGGGAGGCAATGATAGCCCGAGAACAAAGCAGCGGCGGCGGAGGAGTCGACTCCACCTGGGCAGCCACTCCTCCCTGAGACAACAGAGGATGTGGGGAGGAAGAAGAAGAGGATGAGGAGAAGGAGGAGAGAGGTCCCACATCCACAACACGAAGAGAAGAGGACAAGAAGCACAGAGGGACAAGAACAGAGTGAGGAGAACACAGAACACGAAGGTGGAGGATGTCTGGAGGAGGCACCGACCCGTCCACCTGGCGCTCCCTGCAGGTGGGGGCCCTGGTACTGCACAAAGAGGAGGCGCTACTGGTAGGAGCCGAGCTGGAAGTCCTTGGGGGGCAGTTTGAGGCCCAGGGAGTTGGTTCCCAGAGGGTCGATCATGTTCTTGTAGCGTTCTCCACGGTGCTTCATCAGGAACGGACCCCAGTCAGGCTGAGGAGAGCAGACCAGCTTCAGACGCTGGGGGGGGGGGGCAGAGAAGAGGGAGGTCATATGTTATAGATAATAGACAAACTGATACTGGGTTAAAAACATCATTGCATTCGACGTGAAGGGTCAGAGCTATGTGAATTTTCTGAGGCGGCTGAGGTCCTACAGTGTCTCCCAGATGATGCTTTATGAGTCTGTGGTTTCCAGTACCATCCTGGAGGCTGTTGCATGCTGGAGGAGCAAATTGAGAGCAGCAGACGCCAACAGACTCAATAGACTGATCTGTATGGCCAGTAAAATAGTGGGGATGGAGTCGGATCCACTGACGGTGGTGTATGACAGAAGAACATTGTCTATCATAAGGACAGTATTAGAGAGCACCTCTCAGCCACTCCATGACACACTGGTTATACTGGTCAACCACAGGAGCAGATTCAGTAACAGACTCATTCCGCCACGGAACGTCATAGAGAAAATCATCCCTGCCCGTAGTCATCAAACTGTACAACTCCTCTCTCTCTTCTTTATCTCTCTCTCTATGTATAATACATTGGATATATATTGTATATGGTATATTTTATCCTGTATTAATATTGTTACATATCATATTATTGTATTGTTGCATGTTGTTCTCTGCAAATATTGCTATTTTCCTTTTTTCTTTCACTTTTATATCTTTATACAGACATGGAGCGCCTGCAAGAAAACAATCTCCCTCGGGATTAATAACTATATTGATTCTGATGTTGGAAGAGTGTTTCTCAACCTTGGGACACACATTTTCTGAAAATATTATTAGTGGATATGAGTTCTATTGTGGTTTTCAATGCATCCAAATGACTTCATCATTCCTTCAGTCTCACATTCATACTCGGGTGGTAAACTACGTTTTGTACAGACAGCTGATGCCAATTTATTCCAAACAGCCCCTCCCACCACCAATCATGCACATTCATTGACCAGTGTGAGTGACAAGAGGGAAGGTGCCCAAGGAAACAAGGGCACATGTCTAGGGCAGAGCGGGATTTGAACTGCCAACTGAGTATAAGACGACCCACTTCTACCTCCAGGTTTTTCCTTGAACTAAACCCAATGGCCATCATACATGACCCATAAATACACATTTTTAGATTAGATTAGATTAGATTAGATTAGATTATTCGGCCCACCCGGGGTAATTTCAGACTCGGGGAAAACCTCCACTTTAATCTTTTATCAGATTTATACTGATGAAATGCTAAAACACAGAGGATAATATTGTAATAATTGGTGGTAAATGACTTAGGTTAGACATATAGAAAACTTCCTTTGAGAACTGACACACAAGTAGCGCTGGGTCTTCATGGGTTAAAGTGGGGGGTGCTGCTCAGATATTGGAGTAAATGTGATCAGAGTGAAGATAAAGTTGTCAGAGCTGCTGAAGACACAAAAATGTTCGGCTCTAATCACCCCCATCCGTTCTGCGGCGTATGTAAAAATGAGCTTCCGGACTCTGCACTTCATATCCAAATGAATGCTTCGCCGCCCGTCTGCCTCCCCGCACTAATGAGTGCAGGATGAGGCCATGGATTCAGCACATTCAGCCGGCGTGGATGTACTGTATGTGTGTGCATTTGATCTCTGTTATGATTTCTACCTCGATGATGGTTCCGGGGGCGAGGTGCATCTTAATGACGAACATGATGGGGATCCAGATGACGGAGCAGATGACCATGAGCCAGCCCAGGACCATGGACCAGGTGGGGTAGGTGTAGTCCTCATACGTCATCACCTTCCACTGGTACAGGCTCAGGCCCAGGATGCCCTGAACGCACCAGGACAGGAGAGGCTGTCACATTTGCAGTTTTTCATTGTTAAGCATGCACACAAGAAGAAAAAGACTCTTTAACTTAGAGTTATATCATGTTTAAGAAGAGTTATTAACCATCATCTGATAATGTGGGAGCTTTTGAAAAAGATGCTGATATTTTTCTCCTATGTTATTCTTGTTTTATGCTTATTGTTCATACTCTGCATTTTTTTTATTACATCTTTCCAAACAAAGTATCTTTCTAAAAACATCAATACCACTTAAAGCATTAAATGTGTAAAAGACTACAGCTTTTTGAAATCTTGATATCCAAACTGAATTGGAAAAAAAAAACACAACAAAACTACAGTTCTTAAAGGGTTAACCTTCTGCATTACAAGTAGTAAAGATGATCTATAAAGATGAGTGACAGAGACAGGCCGAGTATGAAACCAAAAGCTTCTCACTTTCATGTAGAACAGAAGCAGGACTTTTTTTTTTCCCTCCGTGTCTTATTCAGTGCATTTGACGGATCCGTCAATCTATCGCTGCTTTTACAAAGACTCTTTGGCATTTCGGAACCATTCCTAAAAAATTATGACACTGAGAATAAGCGGCGGGGCTAAAATCACAGTTAATTGGGCACCTGTCATTTCCAAACAAATACTGTAGCGTTCCATCATGACTGATGGAAGTTGAGGCTGGAACCAGCAGATACTGTCCACACCATGAGCCAATCAGAGCAAGTCATCTCAGGTAGATGTCACTGTACATGCACATATCATCTTCTTCTTCTTCTTTCGTCTTTTCCCTTCAGGGTTCGCCACAAGGAATCACTTGTCCCTGTACTTTGGGAGCAGGAGCTTGGTTCGTATTGCCGGCAGTAAGTTGGACCCATTCCCAGTGCGTGTTGGACTCTGGCAGGGCTGCCCTTTGTCACCGGTTCTGTTTATTACTTACATGGACATAATTTCTAGGCACAGCCAGGTGCTGGAGGGGGTCCGGTTTGGGGACCTTAGGATCTCGTCTCTGCTTTTTGCAGATGATGTGGTCCTGTTGGTTCTGTCACACCTGGACCTTCAGCATGCACTGGGCGGTTCACAGCCAAATGTGACGCTGCCGGGATGAGGATCAGCACCTCCACATCCAAGGCCATGGTTCTCAACCGGAGAAATGTGGTGTGCCCTCTCTGAGTCGGTGGGGAGTCCCTGCCCCAAGTGGAGGAGTTTAAGTATCTTGGGGTCTTGTTCACGAGTGGGGGGGGAAATGGGGAATGAGATCGACAGGCGGATCAGTGCAGCATCTGCAGTGATGCGGTCGCTGTATCGGTCCGTCGTGGTGACGAGGGAGATGAGGCGGAGACGCGCAGTGAGGCAACAGCCGGCTCGGCCTCACTTGGTGATTGCGCAATCACTCTGCTTCTGTACTGGCACTGTGCACTGAAACCATATCACTGTCTCTCTGTAACGTCGCTATTAAAATGTTCAAACACATCAGCTATTTCAACTAAATTTCCATAGTTTCGCTGATTGTTTTTTTAAATGACAGTGTGTGTGTAATGTGCTTTCCCGTGTTGAGCAGAGAGAGTTAAACAGCCGTTAAAGGCACTATGTGAGGCACACAGTTCTCCTGCCTCATGCTAGGGGGCGCTGGTGACCCCAGCAGTTCAGTCACTGACAGTTAAGCTACAGTTAGCGTGTCAAGTGCACACATCCTGTTGAGTTTTCCCTCCGGAGGTTGTACCATGTTTTATTTTGAAATCTATTCTCTGTTCATCACAGTGACTCAGACTTGATGAGTGTCCAGATTCTGCTTCGGTCATATGTTTCCGTATTGTTTTATTTTGTTTTTATCCGCCACAACTTAAAGGCCGATCCGTGAAAATATTGTCACACATTCGGTGTAAAAAAGGTTTAGTCCACTGACCATTGTAATGTTTTTTTAATGAAATGTGCTGTTTTTTGCACTGCAATTTGTGTGTGTGATCAAAGCTGACGTGAGATTTTAAACGTAACCCGTTAACTGTCAATCAAATATTGAATAAGTACTCTGTAGATTCACATTTGTAAACTGATAGTGATGAAGTCTGTGCCTCACCAGACAACAACTGCACCGCACTTCACTGCTATGACTATTTATTACTATATAATCGACCTTGTCTCATTATTGATCTTTGTTGTTGCACTCAATCTGTCTCTTTTCTTTATTTCTATATTTATATTAGGAATTGCTCATATTTTTCATCATATTTGCAGAATCTCTTGTGTCTGTCTTGTCTTGTGTGTGTTGCTGTAACCTGAAATTTCCCCATTTGACTAATAAAGGTGTATCTAATCTAATCTAATCTAATCTTTCCAAATGATGCATGATTGTCATTTTAGGGAAGACTTTAGGTGCATATTATATCCAGATTCAAAGCAGTTTAGTAGGTGAAACTCAGAGACACCAAGAGGAGAAATAACCCACACACGTGTTTTCAATGCAGTCATACACATAACAGCGGCACATTTCATATTACTAATATGATTTAACAATACTCTAATATACCAGACAGTCTCTAGAAGGAAACCACAAAACCAGAATATTCTGTGTCAATGGAGGAGTTTATACAAACAGTGTTTTTTTAATAAATCCTCATTAACGCATTTATTCACCACCGAAGAAATGAATTTGCACTAAATTTCTATTTTCTTCAATCCTGTCACATCTCTGAGGCAGCCATCTGAGCTGGCTCTGTAATGAGTGTGACCCACATTAGCGTCACTAACTGCCTGAATCTTTTTTTCTTGGATTTGGCAGATTTTTAAGAGAATAATAAAAGGGAAATCATATAAATAAAACTCCTGCAGTTGACTTCATAGTGGATAGTTTATTTGGCAGAGGGATGCGTAGCTCATATTGTAGTTGCACAGGAAAATGAATTGGGATTCCTTGAATATTGAGGCTCTAGTGTGAATTTTGAAGTAATCCCTGTAATCCCATACACCTGTTACAAATATAGGAAACCCATTGAGTTTCAAAAGCAGTTTAATGAAGTCGATCGAAATGTGCACTAGTATGTATGATTGTACAAGTATCAGGATACTTAAATTAAGTTGAAGCCAAATTAAAGTCTCTCTGGTCTGCTGTGTTTTCTACACAGACACAATTTTGGCAGAATGAAAAATCTGCAGCTGTCCTTCAAATTCGTCCCAGCAGTTTGTGAAGCTCAATCAAACTTGTTTTATGGACAGATGTTTGCACCGTGAGTCTAAATGTCTAATATTTACATCATTATCACTTGGATTTTGCTCAACGAGAATTTTCTTTTCATAGTGAGCAGCCGACTGGAAGAATTCACTGTTTACAAAGGATCATGTGAAGCAGATTTGTCGACAGCAGTGATGACAAGTGGGCTGGTGACACTATGACACAGCTATGTCACAGATTTGTTGTGGTCAGTGGATGTCGTTGATATGTCGACATGAGGAGCTGCTTGTGTGACTGATTTCAAAACGGGAAATATCAGTTTTACTTCATGAACATGTCACCTTTCACCATGTTTTTAGATCATTTACACAAACAGAAAACCCTGCAGATCCTTTGTTTATCACTTATCATGCGTACAGGTTAATAGGATTATACCCAGATACTGTAAATAGGGATTAGATTTACACCTGGTGTGACGTTTTCCTGCTGCATCTACATTATAGTGTAACCCACAACATTTCATGTTCACAATTTATATCGAGAGATAAAAAAATATTTTTCAGATGGTAATAAGAACATTATCAACCTAACATGAAACAGGCAGATGATGTATCAGGACGAAAATCTAAATTTCCACCTGCAGCAGGTACCAGGCCTTTATTAAAATCATCTATATCACCATTTTTCTTTTATTCAGTATTAAATGTGGTTTTGATTGAATCCTGTTTGTGAAGTTAATGGTCCCTCAGTGTGTTCTCTACTAAAGCAACACTTACTTTCCAATTTCAAAATAAAAGCCCAATTCAGTAGATAAAGAGTTGTTTTCTTGTACATTTCTAAAAATGTCAATGTAGCTTAAAATGTGAGACGCACACACCTGCAGTGACTGAATTTAGACAAGAATAAGAGACACTCATATGTGCGATCTTGAACAATAACACGTTGAAGTACTGTATTTCTGGCACAATGCAACTCCGACACGGTGCGGTGGTTTGTTGTTGGAGGAGGTCAGACGACAAGAACAGGTGTTTGGAGGCACCGAGGCAGGAAGGAGTGGGAGGAGGTGGAGAAGGATGGAAGGAGCTGTGGGGAATGGAAGCATATCGAACCAGCCTCCTCATTCATTCAGTCTATGATGTCCTTCCATCCCCAACTAATCTCAACCAGTGGGATGGGTGCAGATCCCACAGGTCCACTGTGTCCATCACCAGCCTGAAGCACATACAGGTTGGTTGCAGGGCAAATCTGGCACAAGGCCGTTACAGCTGGCAGTGCTCAAGCGCCTGGCAGCCAGTCCAGAGACCAAGAGGACCACCACTAACACGCCACCTCCTCCTCCACCCAAGCCTAAACAGACAATAGCATTCATCACATCTGGTGCAACATCACATGAGGCCCATTGATCCAAACCACACCTCAGCCAGCTCGGAGAGGGACGTGAGACTGGAGGTTACTGGTGGATCGGAACCATTGTTTATGCTTCCCCAAGGAAATCACAGCAACAAATCTTAGACATGATCTTGTCCTTTGGTCATCCTCCACGTCCAAAGGAAGATTAAGTTCAAAAGAAAAAGAAAGGAAGAGCTCCAAGTGCTCCTAGCTGTCAGCTGATGCTGAAGAACGCGAGTGGAAAATCGAGGTCTTCCCAGTCGATGTTGTCTGCTGAGGTTTTGTGGGCGGGTCTACATCCACGCTGCTCAAAGACCTGGGAGTCAGAGGTCAAGACATCAACTCCCTTTCCAGTGCAGCTCAACAGTCCAGTCGCTGGGTCTGGATGAAAAGCAGAGACCCTGCGTGAGCTCCATAGCACTTAGAGCAAGCAGGGGGTCCAGAAGAGAGAGGGGGGCACGCCTAGGACACCAGGTGTCACTGATAAGCCTCAGGGGGTGTTGTGGGGTAGTCATTGAAACATCGGTGAAGGCAAGTGTCCACCTGATGACCCCAATAAAGCCTGTGACCCCCCTGCACCCAACTGAAGGCCATGAAACCCACAGCTCAAGTTCCCATCACCTCTGGTAACTATGGTCACTGGGATTATATCACCCAGTCCTGCCTTTGAACAATTGTTGGATGTGTCGATTTAAACTTGTGGATGTGAATAACTGTCACATTATATAACAGGAACCAACAACATGGGGCGTTTCAGATGGGTCTCTACAGGTTACACCTCACAAACATAAGGTTTGTTAAGGAGTATTAATAGGATTGCTTGCCCCTGTAGATGCTTCTTGTCGCTGTTGCTTCATTACGGTTGTTATGGTGTATGAGAATAAATATTTGTGATACTAAATATGTGAAAGTGCAGCACAGCCATGACCTAGTGTGTCAATGTATGTTTTTCTTTTCTATAAACAAAGCAAGTTCCATCATAAACTAATGGCAAAAAATGAGCTAATGAAGGAGCAGGAAATATTGTGTTTAACTCAGTATTTCCACTGAGTAGATGAACTTCCTAACCCCGAAGCCTATATTGTTTAATAATCTTAGTAAGATAATCACGTACTGTTGTCATGGACATTTAAACACTTCTAGTTGCTTTTTTCTGTTGATACATTTAAATAGAAATGAATCTTATTAACATTAGACGATGCGTTGTAAAGTGTATTCACTCGTCTGAAGGAGAACCGCATCTTACATCAATGTGAATAAAATCACTCAAATACGAGGTTTTAACTGTTCATTACATTTGTTCATTACATGATGTGTTGCTTCTGTAGGACTTTGACATAGAATACAAGAACCCCGATATAATGTTTAACAAATTTAATACACATCAACTTAATGCTTTTTACAAGGAAATACAGCTCTTATTCTAAATAAAAAAAGAACAGGAGTTAAGACACAACAGTAGCCCAATCAGTGACTAAACTGGATGGATTTCAAGTCTCTGCATTCAGAATGGGCAACAGCAGCGGCTCTTGTATTTAAATGAGGTAAACCTGCTGTTCTGGATATTTTCCAGCACAAACGCTGCAAAATGGTCTGATTAGGAGAACCTCAGTGCAGAGACAATCAAGACCAATTCTAGACCTGACTCACGAAACAGAGACAATGGCGACTCGTTTAAAAGCTGCAGCTGTAATGTTAAAATGGAATAAAGTCTCTAATGCTATAGAAACTGATAAATACATTAATGGTTCCATTTAAGTTGAGTTATTATCAATTCGTGCAGAAAACCTGCTCCTCATTATTTAATGTTATTTATGAGCAGATGTCCAGTTCATGTCATCAATTATTACAGATGTCTTTATCATTAATTTAGTTTAAGTAGCACACGACAAGTAATACACAGGCGTCTATTGAAAATTTCATGTCATGAGAAACAGTAGCAGTTTGCACCTACTGGTTAATATCACTGTCTACAATTATTTATTTTTTTAAATTAGTTCCAGAGATTAAATATGCTTAATGTTATGTATTTCAATGAGATTAATTGCAAAACAAATGACCAAAGTGTTGGTTTGCTAATATTTTTAAGGTATATGATGAAGTGTTATTCCACAAATATATTGGTGATGAAATTCAGAAATCTTCCACTGATAGAACCTGTAAAGTGCATGTATGGTCGTGTGCAGACAGTGTTTTAAAGTATATCTGTGTGCTCTGACAATAATATTCATTTGCATTTAAACCCATTCTCTTGTTAATTCTCGAATTATACATTTTGACTCAAAGCCAACAGCATTTATGATTGGATTTGTCTTCATCATCACTCTTATTCTGAAGGATGTTTTTTTTGTAGACCAGTCCCATCATTAGTGTATGGAACTCAGGTGATCTATTATTTTTATCTCTTCTTCTTCTTTTTTTTTTTTGGTAGTGTATTTTCATTTATGTATTACGCAACTTTTCTTTTGGATCAATAAAGTTTGTCCAAGTCTGTCTAGTTGGACGGTTTATTACAGGGGTGTCAAACTCACTAACCCTAACCCAAATTCACACAGGGGCCACATTCAGGTACATTTGAACTGAAGTGGGCCGAACCAGTAAAATAATACCATGATAATGTATAAATAATGTCAACTCCAAAGTTTTCTCTGTTTTTAGAGTGAAACAACTCAAATTATATGATGAAAATGTTCACGTCTAAAAACTGTCCTTTTTCAAGCAACATGAATAAACACGAACAAACTGAAAAGATAAGGGAAATTTTAACAATATTATACTTCAGTTTAACATTGACATGTATTGTACATTATAACTCACAATATTTAATAACAGGCAGAATATTGTTAAAATTGCACTGACTTTTAAGTCGTTTCAGGT
>JAPTHA010000018.1:487892-497916 GCA_029814585.1 Gymnapogon annona | reverse complement strand
TAGATAGATAGATAGATAGATAGATAGATAGATAGATAGATAGATAGATAGATAGATAGATAGATAGATAGATTTTTTTTTAACTCTGACAACTAAATTGTTAACTTTGGGACAAACCAGTGGAGAAAACAGGAAGTAGAGACTGATCTTAAACCATCCAGGTCTTTTTAGTGTTCCCTCAGAAGTCCGTTTGTGCCCGACTCACTTGAAGTACTCCTCACTGGGGCTGACGTAGGTCTTGTTGCTGTCCGTCATGTTAATTAGTCTGCTCAGGTTGCCCACCGCATTGGCCGACAGACAGAAGGACGAGTTCTTGATGGAGGTGATGTTTCTGTCCTGCAGGATGCACGAGTCTGTTCCAATCACAAAACCAACAACGGCATCAGCCACCACACACACCCAGAAGAGCAGCTACAGAGCAAGTGTGTGGACGTGAGGGGAGCAGATGGTCTGATGTAGAGGGGGAGGGGGAGGAGGAGGAGGGGGAAGACCTTCAGAGAGTCTGAAACATCTACTTCATGTTCACTGGAGTCGGAGACCAACAATCATTCAGTACATTCACTTTGTTACACTTAAAGACCTTGAACTACAGTATGGGGACAAAAGTAAGTGGACACGTTGAATCCATGTTGAACCACTTCATGAAACCTGAAGTAAATACTGACATTTATAAACTAATTGGACAAAAATGTTAGGATAACTTTCAACTTTAATGGGAGATTTTTCTTCCTAAGTGACACGTGAAGATTACCAAATATTTTTCTCTAACTTTCTTTAATAACTGATCACCTTTTATTGGAATTTAATCCTGTGCATTTGTCATTTCTCAGTAAAAATCAGGAATTCTCTTAGATTTAGCTCACCGATCGTGGAGGTTTTTTTTTTAAAGTTTAGGCAAAATGCAAAGTTTGCTTCGATGATTCTTTAACAATAAAATCTACTGAAGTGAGAGTAAATATAATACAATGTACTGTGAATACTTTGACAGGTACAACCACTAACGCAAAACAGTTCATTGAATGACTTAAAAGTTCACTATTGTTGTCAATAGTGTCCTCTAGTGGTGAAGTTCAATATTGCACCAAACTCAAAACCTTCACCTGACACTCATTACAGTTGAATTGAATTGAATATATCTTTATTCCTCCCCAGAGGGAAAGTTAGCTCTTAGAGTCAGTAGGTGTGTTAGATCATAATTTTTGCACCTTTTAAAGTTTTGTTTTAGATATATTTGAGGAAATACCAAAATAATTAAAAACAAATAAATACATAATTCTCCATCTTGAAAATTTTGCCATTTCTCAGGATGGGAAATGGAAAGCCTTTTCAGAATAATTGTAAACGTGTTGATCATTGAACTCGTGGATAATGAGGTGAAGGATCCCGATAATTTTTACAAATAAAGAGTGCTTTTCTTCCAGTTGATTTATTTCAGTCGTGTAATTTAGTCCATATCGCCGCCACCTTCTGTCAAATTCCGCATTGTTTGCCTCTAATTTCCCTTTGCATTTGATAGAAACGCACCTTATTTTGGTCAACAATTTGAACTAATGTACATGGAGCAGCACTAATGTACACTTAACCTCAAGCATGGCTTCTTCCCACTCCTTTCGAGCGTCTTTTGCTTTTATCATCATATTTATTTGTTGTTGTTTTTGTTTATTCATATGTTTTTGTTCATCCTTGTCCAATTTTGTTTGTTTGTTTGCATTTCTTGTTTCTGTGCTCGATAAATATATTCAATCAATCAAAAACCTCTACAGTTTAATTCTTCAATTTCACCCTAAATTGTGTTTACACACTGGACCTGCAGGGGTTGAATATATGCATTGATTAATGAAAAATCCAATTTAATTCCAATGCAAAACTAGACATGTTCACTTTTACGTCTTTACTTGTCTGACGTAATACATAATAAAAGACATTATAATTTATACCAATTTGCAGAAAACCTCCTACCACCCTGGTCTGTCTATAAGTCATTCCTTTTAAGTTACTCCTCTCACAATTGTTGCAAACCATTTTAATTTTATTTATCTATAATTTACAAATAGAAGGAAAGCACAATGATGGTCTGGAGTGAATGAATGAGGAAAAACACTCCGCACATTCAAGTCAGTGCACAGACTTGAATGTGCGGACACTGCGGACGTGTGTGTGTCATTCTAAAAAAACACTTTTCTTTTCCCTGTACTGTCACTGTTTTATCCGATAAAAAAAAAAAAAAGACCGAAAGAAGGGAATAAATACCGCCCCGTTTTTGTTCTTGTCAAACAAAAATAACTCTGTGATTGCAGAGAAGCAGAAGACAGATATTTCACAGCTAAACCTGAAGAACAATCAAAACATTTCCATCAAACCGAGATAAAAGAAAAACAAAAAACAAAACAACAAAAGATAATACCTTCATCCACAGCTGGGAAAGAGAAGCAAGAGTTCACAGTGTTTCAACACATTAATACAAGGCATGAAGGAAATGAAAAGAGGTGTGAGACAACAGTGATACACACAGCGACAAAACACACACAAAAGAGCATTAAATAGGTACAATATGAAAATATCAAACTATCGCGATATGAGTCTGGATGATAAAAAGAAGGACTGGTTGTCATATTTACAGTGTGCGTAATGATTTTTTCTATGTAAGCAGCAAAAAAAAGTATCAATAAAAGTATGATTTCCAGTGTACTGAATGACAGCAAGTGTGTAAAGTGTATTGTGTTCTGAAACCTCCCTGCAGCCTTTCGCAACAACTCCTCTCTGAACAACTCTTTTTTCTCTAATTTCATCCTTTTTTCCTACTTGTGTTTTTTTTATTTATTTTTTTTACATCTTTTCTACCTTTTGCGTCTTTATTCTGTCGTGGAGTGCTTTCAAGAAAACATCTCCCCGTGGTTCAATAAAGAATTTGGATTTTAATTCTGATTTCACCTGGAAAAGAGTGTTTCATTTTGTTCCATGTGTTCATAATAAAGCTTTACCTCTTATTTTTACGTAATTGATATTTGTGCGAAAGGGTGAAACAACCACAGTTTTTTTTTTTATTTTATTTCAAAGCATTTAATCCTTGCTGACTCTGGCTTTGTGTTACTTGTCTGTTTTTACCTTCCTTCTCCAATAGGTTTGATTAAAAGCCTTCATGTAAGTCTGGACTGGTTTTCTGTCGGCTGTCGGTGTTATTAAAATGCAGACATATGTGACATGTTTGGAACATTAGCAAATACCCTTTTAAAGTACACAAGAGATGTCACATCCAGAATCAGATGAATGCATATTGACCCGAGCAGGGACTATGTGTGATTTGTGAACTGTGAACATTTCATGTGCAATGCCTGTTTTGCTTTGTTTTTTGGGTTGTTGTTTGTTTGTTTTTTGTTCGTCTGCTTTTTGCTTCACATTTTGATGACTTTAAGTTCCTCATAAACCACGTTTATGATACATTTAGAGTTTCTACCACTTTGTCACATGAACGCCGAATAAAAACTGATTTTTCCGGCATAAACGTATCCATAAAATATAAAAGTTAAAGCACAAAAATTACAAGAGTGCTGGTAATTAGCAGTTTCACGCACATACTATTTTTTGCGGCGGATGGTGCGGTATTTAACGGGTGTTTTTGCGGTTCTGACACACACCGGGAGCCAGAGCCGTGCGTGCAGTTGTTAGCCTCAGCCGCCAGGGGTCGCCGTCGGGCTCACCGCAGCACTGCAGCAGCCGCTCAGCCTGTACAGTAGATTTGTCAAGCAAGCAGTTTTTGTGCTGAATTCACACATTCGCTACAGGCAAAATATTGCACGAAACGAACCGAATTTGAATATTTACTCGACGCAATTCGACGTCGATACACCCCGAGGTGCGGATGGAACATTTTCTGAGTGAAAACACCGTCAATTGGGCGCATTTCAATTTTTTTTCTTTTTTTTTTTCAAGAATGAAAGCAACGGAGGATGCTTCAGGTGTGCACTGCAGGTGCACTGACCATAAAAGGACAACGTTAAAGCACACCGTCCTTGGTTTTTTTTTGTGTGTGCGTGTTTTAATTAGTGTAGCAACAACTTAAAAAATGACGTAGTGTTGTGTAGTGAAAGTGCTGAGAATAAAAACGCTGCAGAGATCACAGGTCAGGATTCATTATACCGCAGGACACCTCAGCTGAGGGAGTCATGACGCATTGCGCATTGTGGAGAGAGAAGTGCTTTTGGTGTGCGTGTACGTGTGTGTGTCTGTGTGTGTGTCTTACCTAGCAGCAGCATGTCTTTGTCCTTACATTCCACCGTGTTCCAATCATTCCTACAGTTAGCCCATGGCAGTGAGCCCTTCAACGAAGCGAACAGGTAGTACAGTGTCCAGCACATTATAATATTATAGTATATGGCTATCAAGACAGATATAATCAACATGGCAATCCCGCAACCTAAAATAAATAAATGAGACGAAATATATAAATTACTCTTAAGGAAAGTAAAAAAAAAACTCTTGGTGATAAATATATAAATATGTTTATGGGTAATTTTTTGTTTTATTTTTGGTCATTATGTTTTTAGACAGGGGTTTCTAGTCCTGGCAGTTTACCTTGCAGAGCTGGGATGCATTTCCACACTGACACGGGCCCCTGGCTGGCAAACTGGCCCAGAGAGACCTCCAGCAAAAAGATTGGGATCCCGGCAATGCCCAGCATTGTCAGGTATGGGATCAAAAAAGCGCCTGAAAGAGGAGGAGAACGAAGAGCAGGCTGAGGGTGAGGATGCACAGGACAGTACAAACACACAACTATTACAGTCCTGCGATACAATGCTGAAAAAAAAAATACTGCAATCAGTCACGCGAATAATGTTGAGAAACTGCGCTCATTCCTGAAATAAATTTCTAATAATGAAACGAAAAACACACGCTTCACCATCTACATCTTTGGGAACTTTTTTATTTACATTCAGATATATTTTTTCGTTTTATATAAGTACGATGAATGACACCCCCCCCCACCTCCCGCAGTTAAAGGCCCACGTGGATGCAAGTCAATAAATCCTCCACCGACGATGCAAAACTACACGTTATTGATATTTTATTTATTTCCTTCGTTTAAACCAAATCCAAAATATATGTTAAAAAATATATTGGATGTAATTCAACCATAAATCCAGGACTCTTACCTCCACCGTTTTGGAAGGCAAGATAAGGAAACCTCCAAACGTTTCCCAGTCCCACAGCGTAACCCACCATGGACAGAATAAAATCCAGTTTATTGGACCAGTTTCCTCTGGCCTTATTCTCATCTCCCCCCTCGTCATCATCGTCTGCCTGAAAATTTAAAAAAAAAATCAAATCATATCTGTGGTCATTTGTGTAATGCTTCCCTTCTGATTTATTTATTGGTCATCATATCATCCCAAATAAACTCTAGTATTGAGTCCAAGGGCCTGAGAAACTTGAGCTGCCGCAGTAAAAATGTATCGAGATTCTACACAAGCATGAGATGTTCAAGGAACTCCGATACGACATAAGGTTTAATAATGAAAAAAAAAAAGAAATCTGCGCATTAAAAATAACACAGAATAATTCTTACACAAAAGTCTAAATAATATTTTTAACGTGTCCACTAATTATTTCGTTGATCTACAAATGACTTAATCCATTAAAACTCATTCCGACAGATAATTCACCACCCACTGTTCTTGAAGGCCTCAAACAGCTAATGTGTCACCGTGAATAATAATAAACAGAATCATCTGCTAATAAGATGGAAGCAAAGTGTGTAATTACAGCAGCACCGCAGGAATGATGCAGACAAAATTCACTCATAATTACCGTGATTTAACAGTTTGACAGCGTTCATGCGTGGGAATGTGTGGAAATGTGTGTTTGTGTATGGGTGTGTTAGCAAAAAAGAGTAAGGGGAGGAGGAAGGGGGGGGGGGGGTCCTGAAAACAACCCGCATACACGTTTTTTTTTTTTTTGGGACGCTACCAAGTGGAGCAGGGATCAGCAACAAAGCATCGCGAGAATATTATGGTATATTTGCAAATATAAAAGCAGGACGAGCGACAAATACTGGTTTGTTGGTATAATAAATATATCGAGGGAAAAGGGGCTAAAAAAACCCTCCACTGATCTGATAATAAAAAAACAGCCTTTGATCTATTTTCGAAAATACTTAACGTGATATTTATCAGACAAAGTTTGATGCACAACACCAGGACACAGGTTGAATCAGTCAGATCTCGACTCTGTTCTCAGCAGGTTTATAATTCTGCTGCTGCACAGACATGAGGCACGAGCACCACTGTCCACTTCACTGCAGTCGGGAACAAAGACTAACTCTATGTATCTGTACAGGTCATGAACACTATTGCACTATTCTATATTTAACGTGTCAAATGATTTACATATCTGAAAGAAGCACACAACCAATGCGTGCGTGCGTGTGAGTGTGCGTGTAAAGGCACGTCTGCACAAAGTGATAGAAAATAGTAAAAACGAGCAAGGCCTATACTGAAATACCATTTATCCTATTTTTTTTCCCAGTCCCCAAACATCCCATGCTTCATCACGGAAGTCAGACTACAAATGCGCACTTTTTAACGCACGTGTGCGCTCAAAAAAAAGACAGGGATGAAAACAAAGCCGCCTGTCTGGGGGATCCCACAAACCCGGATCCATCAAACACCGGCACCGGGGCTGATCTACTCTGGCCCCACGGCTCCCAGGGGTTTGCGCCTTTCCGGTTTGGAGGCGGTGGGGGGTTAATCCAGTGACCGGCACACCGAACGGTCCGCACCCGCCGGTGGCCTCTCCCACCCTCCGCTCTCCGTTAAGGAAACGCTTCATTTCGGTTGACTTACCCCGGCCACGGAGCTGGGCTGAACAGACGTGTTTCCATCTGTTCCCAGTATGATGGTGGTCTGGCTCATGGCCGTCCAGTTGCCCGCCGTGTTGTTCTGTTCGGTGGTGGCCCGGAGAGGGTCTCCGTACTGGGCTGACCCTCCGCGCACCGAACCGGCGGAATCCTTCCTGAAGGCCGAGTTGGCGGCCACGGCCGGGGGCACCGGCGGGGCGGCGCTTTTAAACGTCCCATAGGCTTTGTTGCTCTCCGGTTCTCCCGGTTTATTTTCCGTGGGACAAAAAGTTTTGCTCTCGTTGCAGGGCGCGGAGGGCGGCTGAGGCGCCGGGTGGTGGTGGTGGTGGGGGGCAGGCGGGGGGCACACGGCCGTGTTGTCCGGTTTGCTTGCAGTAAGTCCCGCAGCTCCGTCGGGCTGCTGCTGGCCCGGGATGTAGCCGGTGGGAGCGCTGGCGCCGGCCGGTGGCTTGGCCATGTCTCTCTGATCAGAGAAATCCTGGAACATGGTAAAAGACAGATCAGCGAGACGAGCGGAGGGAGAGTGCGAACCGAGAGGCTGTGACGCGGCTGCGGTCCATGTCCGCCGTGGGACTCAAGACGCCGGTTTCCGTTCGTGCGCCGTTTTTGTGCGCCATGCTGTGGCTAGTTGGAGCTCAGTCTCCGGTGTGTGTTGGTGTGTGTGAGAGTGTGTGTGTGTGCGTTGGATGGGAGGGGGGGTTGCTTTGCTTCTCCAGTTCTCCCTTTCCGCAAGATTCTTTAATTTTACGCCCCATTTCCCCCTCATGTCATTCAGCCACACACATCCACTGATTTTATGGGCAATAGACAAGCTGCTGCCGGTCTCTGGCGGCTCCGCTCCCCCCGGCAGGCATGCACGATCAGCGGCGTTACAGCAGTGAGCCGACCCGGGGCGGCGGAATTATAAATGACTCCCTGAAATTTTAGCTCTGAGACGAGAGCGCAAAAGATTCTGAAATAAAGGGTTAGAACGTTAAAAAAAAAGCAGAATTGACTGATTTATTCTTGTTAATTGGAGGGAAATTAAAAACCCACTTGGTTGTTATCGGTTGTTTTGTTTTTTTAACTCCAAAATCACATAAAGTAAAGTAAAGAACAATGAATTAAAAACTAACTTTAATTTACACACACGCACAAAAAAGTAATTTAAAAAGCAGAAGGAAAACCGCTGAATTGCTGCTGAGCTAAAGTAGGGAAAGTTTGATTTCAGCACCACGGACAGCGACGGCGCAAACGCCAAATGCGTAAAAAGTGTCAAAACGAGCAAGAAAACGGATAGAAACCGGCGAGAAAAGTATTAAAACTGCAGATGTGAAGTGGATAAAATGGTTTGGGGTTACTTACCATTGTTGGTGGAGCCCTGGTGTCAGGGTGGAAACAGCTGTAAAAGACTAGAGAGAGAGAGAGGCGAGTGGATGAGGACTGGATGAAGGCGCTCAAAGAACCAAAGCTTTTCTACTACAGCTCCGTGGGAAAGACCGGGCTTTTGCGTCAGTGCAGAGCAAGGTGCCCTTCGCGTGACATTTTCTTGATAATAGGAGTTTGATAAATCATTGGCCTTCGGATTCGGATTTTTAAAGGGACAACCGGAGCCAAAGACGACGCGGGGTGGCGCGTGTTTTTGCGTGCGCGGGGCTGTGTGCGTTCTTGTTACGCGCGGTGCATGCGTGAGCACTGGTCAAAGCTGATTAATACACTTGTCTCCAGGGATATGTAGGACGCCTACACACACACACACACACACACACACACACACACACACACACACACACACACACAGACATACATCTGACACACTCTTTCTCTCTCTCTCTCTCTCTCACGCACACACAAACACAGTAGCCGCTGTAGGATAAAGATTTCCAGGAGTATCAGTCTCCACTACTGTTACCAAAACATCAGATATTTATGGGAAAACTTTATTTTACTTAAATCTAATTAATTAACTAAATATAAAAGCAATAGTACTTGAAGCAGGTATAGTTTCTAAGTCATAAACACAAATAAAAAAAAATACACCTACAGGTCTGTAATACTTTTAGCAGTGAAAAAATGCTTAGTTCGGAATTATGTGCTAAAAATGGTCTGAACTATAAATAGTTTTTCCACTTGGCGGGATTTACGCACTGGCCTCTCTATACGTTGTTCTGTGCGTCACCGATAGAGCATTGATCAAGTAAAAAAAAAAAAAGAAAAAGTGGGCGAGGTCTTTATAAACCTACTCATTTGTTAAAGTCTTACGCAAGAGAAGGTGGTGGCATTTTTTTCTTTTTTTTTTTTTTTGCCTACAATCACGTGTTCCAGTAGGAACCGGAGCCAACCACTGGAGCCGGACTGGAAGCTGTGAGAAAAAAAAGGTGCCATACTGTAAATCCTGAAAGACTGCATTGCGCATAACATGCCTTTACAAAGAGTTTTACACGTCCTACTGGACTCCGTCTAATTACTGGTAAACGTGTTTCTATTAAAGATTTAAAACTCCTAATATCACTGATATCATACAGCGTCTTTAGGCCCATCGTGTATTAATCTTACTACAAACATCCCCCTAAATAGAAGAAACGTTCCAGTACATTGCCATTAATATTCAATTTGTTTTTTTTTTTAAATTTCTTCCGCAAAGTGCTCTGGTGCTCTTCTGTGATTGGCTGAATAAGATCATTGTAAATTGGGAAACAGCCAATGCTGGGCCTTCTGTCACCTAGCAACCAGGTGTTTCAACAAAAGGCGGCATAGGCTTTATCTATATTGAATGGAGATTACACACACCCAACAACAATAAGACTAATGGTGACAAAAATTAATCATAAAACTCAGCTGATGGATTGTGGGATGTTTTCTGCAGAAATGACAGGCCTTTGACAGGCCAACAGCTGAATTACCTATGGCCTAATATATTTATATATTAGTAATATATTTTTACTGGTCAATATAGAAATTCTAGAGCTCAAAATTTTACCAAGAAAAAAAAAACTTACACATGACTGATATTAACTCTAATTAAACTGAACATTTCAGCCAAAGTAACAGAAACGCACAAAAATATGACACACTAAAATCCAAATGGAAGTTGTCAGCCAATAATCTAATAAATTGAATGATTACCTTTTCTATTTATCAACAGAATTATCCGCTACCAGACAAATCTTCTAGTTTTTGGCGTTTAGCTAT
>JAPTHA010000018.1:462065-476152 GCA_029814585.1 Gymnapogon annona | reverse complement strand
TATTGGTAGAAGGATGATGAGTCTGGAAGTGCCAGGCAGGAGGTCTAGAGGAAGAGCAAAGAGGAGGTTTATGGACGGAGTGAAAGAGGAGATGAAGGGAGTTGGTGTGAGAGTAGAGGATTCAGAAGACAGGGTTAGATGGAGGACAGTGATTCGCTGTGGAGACCCCTGAAGGGAAAGGTGAAAGAAGAAGAAGAACAGGAAGAAAGATAATAAAAAAAGACGTCTGAATTTCCACAACAGTAACTTTCTATACAGTCATGTCAACCCTCCATAGACACAGGTCTGAAAACGTGATGGAGACTAACAGCTATGGAACTGTGGCGGGTGTGCTAGCTTTGCTAGCTGTGAAGGACTCCTGGCTCAAAGACTCCACTGGACTCTTGTTTTTTGGTTCGTTTTCCACTGGGGAGATCTGTGTTTGCAGTTACGTTTGAACTGTTAGTGGTTAGCAGCTGAAAGCGCTATGCTAACGGTGGCTGTGTGGACATTCGCTACCGTCTCTCTGCTCTGGCTGAACGCATTCAGTCCCTCGTTATCCTTATCATCTCTGGGACTTTCAATCATGTATATTATGTGGTCCATGTGGTCCAAGAATTAAATTTGTTGTGTATCTGTTCTGCTCTGTTCTTATTCTCTGTTCTTTTATGCTGCTGTGTGTGAAATTTCCCCTCACGGGATGAATAAAAGTATATTCAATTCAATGTCTATTCACAGACCGGTGGGTTCAACCTGCTGATGTGCTTCTGTTTTAGTTTCATGTTTTAGTTGGACTGGCTGTCATTGTCTCCCAATAAATGCTCTAATGAATGTTAGTTTTTCAAGCTTTCCAACTGGACAGTAGTGGAAGTAAAAGATGAAGCCGTAGTGGGTGACGTCACCAGAGATCCCCATATTTTAATTGGACAAGAACATGGAGCAATGAACACCACCAACTACGGACCATGTTGAAAATACTATCAATACATGTAAATGCTGAAGCCTTCCTTTCATAATAAATGTTACATTACTTGGTTGTAAGTTTATCAAGTTGCAGCTGGTTTTGGGAAACAAAAAAGACCAGAGAGATTGAAGACTTGTGTCAGAAGATTTGGCAGCTGAGGCAAAGCTACATGTTTTGAACTGTCCAGAATGAACAAAAATATTCTCTTTGTTCCAACAAATACCAAAAAATAGCTGAATGAGTGGTATCTCCTCAGTGTTTAGTGGAACAGAAGCTGACTTTCGTGTTCTGTCCCTGTGACGCTGCAGTGAAGCTCGTGGTGACATTAGGTCCTCATCCCTTTGTCATAGTCTTGTACCCGTCAACCTTTGTTCCATCCAGTTTTAACTCCTCAGGAGCAAAGCACCGGCGCTAACAGGACATATATTTGGGTCTAGAGTGCGAAAAAGCAGCTTGTGTATTGAATTACAGTTGGGGTTTTGGTCGGCCGCTACTGGCCGACAGCTCAAGGACCTTGGAAGTTCTGACACGAGGGAGGGGTGAGGTGGTGAGCCAGGACAGGTGAGGTGTGTGTGTGTGTGGGGGGGAGGGGACTACAACGACGCACAGCACAAAGGAAGTGAGTCATGAAAGTGGGTGGGAACACAACAACCTGATCGTCCAATCAGAGTCGAGACGGGGACAGACACCCATGGTTTGGATGTTCTGAGTGGTTGGTGTTGCAGGTAACCGGGCCGCCGCCTCACCGCCAGGACCACAACACAAAATAAACAAAAATAAATAAATAAATAAATAAAAGCATGACCTCCTTTTTTTTCCAATGAGCATTAAGTAGGTAAAAGTATGAAAAAAAAAGGACCCTCCTCTTCAATACTGGAGCTACACAAACACAGCGGAGCATGACAAATGATTCGCTGTTTAATTTATTACGCTGCCAGCCGGGAGGATTTGCAGGGATGTTTTGTTCCAGCCTGCTGCGTGCCTTTTCTCTCTTCTGCCAGCACCTCCCTCCGAAGCGCAGCCTCAGAGTTAATTACTGCTGCACTCGTACAAACACATCAAATAGGATTCAGTCTCCGCCGCGATAAATCACCGCAGACAGAGTTGGTATTAAAACAAACCGCTGGATGTTTATGCCCGTCCCTCACGACGGCCAATCGCTGCTGAAGGTGTGAAAGACGCCGTTTCCTCTCGTACGTGTGCTGAGGGAAGGGTTCTGTCATCTTCAAGGTGACTTGGGGAAGTTTTCAGAGAGGAGTTTGCTGTAGAAGTACGCAAGTGTTGTTGTGAATCTGAGTGTTTAAAGCGCTGTGTGTCTGTGTGTGTGTGTGTTATAAAAGTACACCCGTGGAGCCTCGCAGGCAGCAGTGAGTGCTGTTAAAAACTCCATTTCTGGTTTACGGCCCCTGGAGGAGGCTGTGGACCGTCAGGGTGCCGGGTGGAGCGAGGACATCAATAACCTGACGCTCACTTTTGCTTTCATTTCTCTCTTCCTCTGAACTTTTCCTCCTCGGACTGTTCACATCTCAAACACAAACCAGGCTTCGCCTCTGTCTGCGCTAATACGTTCATGTTGGAAACTATAAACGTTGCCACCTGGAAAGAGTGAAAAACAGCTCCGATCATGTTTAACCCATTACACCTTGGAATATTTCTTTCTCCTTGGGATTATTTACAAAACAATGGACATTGACTACTTTAATTTGTTTGTGTGTATATATACTGTATATATAAACCCAGTGCGTTCATCCACTGCCATTGATTCAACTCCATGGGATTTACTGGCGAATCAGTGTTGCAGAAGATGGCTGTGTTTCCATGGCAACTAGAGAAGCTCTGAACATCCAAATAGGTCATATCTGATGGCCATGAGAAGACTAATAACTGTATTTTACACTAGTTATTTACATGTATTGATAGGATAAGTGGATCAAACAGGTATTGATCGTTTTAGATTCGTAGATGGTCTTAGTCGCCTGTGGCTCTTTGGGTCTTCAAGGGTTAAATTCAGAAACTCAAACTCATGCTATGGATGGACAAAAATGCAGACTTGAAGACCCACTGAAAGAGAAACCCCAGCATCAGTCACTGGTTCACTCTACCTCTTTCTACAATAAAACAAGATGTCAGCTCTAACTACCAGCTGTTAATTCAACACGGTGCTCAATTACAGGCATTTCTGTCCTTGTTGTCTCTGTTAGCAGCTGCTCAACAGAAATGTCCTGGTTTTATCACAACACTACTGACTACATTCACTTTAAACACCATTCCAAATCGAAAATGCATTTGCGAGGATGTAGCCCTGGTGGGGATTTTCTGAAGAGAGGCTGTATCAGGAACAAATCAGCGCTCAAGTAGCTCTATGGACACGAAAGCCTGCAAAACATTTTACGACCCCTGAAGAAAAATGTGTTTCAACTTAAAAGTACAACCGTCTCTCGTTTATTATTCAACTGAAACCACAGGTAGCGCCTGACACAACAAAGGAATGGTGCTTTGGTAAATAATTTACAGTACATAAATAAGAGGCACTGGACCATGAGGTCAAATCATTTTCTGTCCAAGGATTTCGGTGGATTTTAAAAATCTAACATGTGTAATATCATTCATGGCCTCATCGAGCCTGTTTACATTCACACCAACTCTGATCGTTAACCAATGTATGGAGTTATGAGATTACTTAAGGGATCATGTGAGACGTATAATCTGATATGGTTTATCCGATAAGAGCAGGAATCTGATTATGCGTGTACATATACAGGATGATTAAATTGAAAATACCTTTATTAGTCCCCAGAGGGGAAATTTCACAACAGCAGCTTAATACAAAGAGTAGAAAAAACAACAGAGCAGAACAGATGCACAACAAACTGAAATCCTGCACAACATGGACAACAAAGACAAAGATAGTATACATGATTGAAGTCCCAGAGATGAAAGCGATGACGAAGGGCTGAACGTGTCCTTTGGAGAGAAAAACGGCAGTGAAAAGGTTGACACCCACCGTTAGCATAGCGCTCACAGCTGCTAATCGTTAACAGTTGAAACGTAAACATCTTTGAACTGAAAACACAATCCACATCCGAAGATCACTCACTCACACGCCACTCCACGGTTACGGAGCTGCTGTAACAGGCAGCCACTAGGAGGGCGCCATCTTTAATCTTGATGATGTGATTGGGTTCATTCATTTATATCTGTGTAAACACAGTGAGGTTGCGTAGTCAAATGTGAAGACACCCTCAGGAAGTTTGATTCTCCCACCACTACATACGTATTATCCAATAATGAACAAGAGCATCTAAATCAGGGTTTAAAGTGCATGCAAATGCATCAAATGTGATTACTACAATTATTATTACAATTAGTAGAATTTTATGGTCAAGTAAACATGCTCAGTCAGTGAATCTGAACTACCCACAAAGTGCTTTCACACTAAATCAACTGATCTGGAACAAAGGAAACAGCCCACGACTGTGAATCCAATTTAATTTGTTACTAATGTAAAAGCGTAAGGATTCCTCCATTTACAAACAATCATCATCTTGTAGCAATGAAACATTCACTGATTGTGAAATTGTGGGCTGATACTGATGCCAGTGTTTAGAATTATACTTTGATGCTGATCTCATTCTACGATAGGTTTATGTCCCTTTTGATTTAACGTTTTTTGACGCAGAAACAAAGATATTTAAACTGCAAAAAGCAACTAAAGTGTCTGACTTTAGGACCAACATTACACTACAAGAGAAACTTCACTCAAACAGATTTGGGTCACTGGTGTTAACATGTTGCTTATGAACAAATCTGGACAGTTGGAGCCAGGATTCGTTGGTAACGCTGGTAGGTGGATGCATTTTTCACAAAGTTATCTTTTGTTTGTTACATTTCCTAAAAAGAAGGTACATGGTATGGGTGGTGTATTTCAGTATTTCCAAATATACATATACAATAACTATACTTGTTAAGTTTTGACAACACAATAGCGGGTTATTGTTTGGGAATGAATATGGTTTGGATGAAAGAATGAAACAAAGGGATTTATTTTTAATCACATCTCTGTCGACTTTAAGATTGTTCCCTAAATCTAATCAAGTTTCTTTCAACCATTAAAAGTCTAATAATGCAGTTGTCACAACCCAGTCGATATTATATAATGGGTTGATATCTTAAGGCGCACGAGAATGGCTTCGTGATTATATATTGTCGGAGGAGGACAATGTATGGTTTTAGGGAAAAACGTAGAAAATACAAAATGCCCTGTTGAGACCTAGTGTTGAGAAATGGATTTATTCCAGAGCGCCAGCTGTTGACAACAGTATGTTGGTTAGTGTTCCTACTGTAACATGTCATTGTGACTTCATGTCACCGCCCCTCCCAACCCCCCACCCCCGAGCCCCAGCAGATGGTGCTGACTGTAAGATCATGACAAGGTTAATAAGAGACGGAGAGGGAGGGAATCTGTTCAGTCCTGGTGCAAAGAAAAGTACGATTATGAAAGCATAGATCCACATCACCATTCAACGTCTACACAAAATATGTCAACGTTAACTATGAAAAACTGACAGATAAAGGCCAGTGGTGCAGTTTTTCTCCATACAGATCTAGATTGTACAGAATCTCAGATGTATATGTACCAATGTTTAATGTATTAGCGCAAAAGTAAAACCTAAACTGCCAGAGTAGGAACTGGCTGATAGTAATACACCTGATAATCTGCTGCACTTGACTAAACCGACGCCTCCGTTTTCCTCCCTCAGCGTGGTGTTAGCATACCGTCGTCCTTCGTGTTTCTCTCTGACTCAGCGCCGTTTATCTGACCGTGGAGCACTAAGGCGGCGATAACGTTTGAGCGTGTGTCAGAGATTTTGACGTTCTTATCGTTGGGGCCCGCTACCGTCCGGGGGCCGAGCCCAGCTAAGGGCTGCCGTGTGTCAAGCGCCTCCGTCCCCCCTCAGGTCATTTATTACAGTAGGTTCAATCTGATATCTGGTCAGCGAGTGGACATGCGGCTCCGGGGCCCATCCATCCCGGCATCAGGAGACACATCCCCGATTTCCATTATGATAGCGAGAGCAGAGGGCCGACGCTTAAAGCCGTAACAAACACGGGATCGTTCACACAAACACGGTCAATGACGAGGCAGGGGCCACTTTGCAGAAATGAACTCTAAAAGTCATCAAAGCTTTAATATCTTATCTCTCATCTTACCTTAAAAGTGTAAAATACTAAAACACGGGTAAGTTTAAAGGGACAAAGTTTGAATTTAACGCGGTTGTCATTTGGTTTGGAGAGTGATGACACTCTGAGCAATAAACTGTAAAAAGGGTAATGAATGAGGTGCCGTTTCATTCCAATGTACATAAATCACACCAAAATAAAGTGTTCACAGGTTTCCTCCATTCCCTCTTAGAGCTGGAGTTATAGGAGATGGTGTCACCTCTAATGAGGACGAAAAATATGAACTATCAAGCAGAATTAAGTGCAAAAAAAAAGAAGCTGAAAACAACACCGTCTCTGATGTTACAGGTGTGCTACAGCCCGTGAATACCGACAGACACACCCTCCTGACTGCGACCTTGTAAGACCAGCCACAGGAGGATAGAGAAACTGAATGACTGGTGACGCCATCAGCCAGTTTGACACAAGGGGAGATGGTCCGTGGCCGCAGCCATTACCTGCAATCTCACAACAATTGTTTGGAAGGGCTTCAATCGTATCTCCACATCAGAGGAGTCCATTCTCATCAGTGTAGGAGACGTGTGGACAGTGTCAGTACAGTGGAACACAGGCCCTCTCTGTAAGTAGCTTTGGCTCGAGTTCATATTAAATGGATATTATAATATTAAATGGATATTATAGTATATTAAATGGATGGTAAATGGATTGCATTTCTATAGCGCTTTTCTACACATTTAAAAGGCACCTTTACATTAGCCTCACATTCACCCATTCACACACCAGTGGACGGCTGCTACACCACGCCAGGCTCCACTGGGAGCAATTAAAGGTTCAGTGTCTTGCTCAAGGACACTTCGACATGTGGACAGTTGGAGCCAGGATTCGAACCACCAACTCTTCGGCCCCTGGACGACCCGCTCTACAACAGCCGCCCCATTTATTAAGAAATACAGCAATAAATCCCCATCAGAGTTATGATCACAAGCACTTCCACAAAAAATTCAAACATTTCAAGCACCCCCACGGACCCTGACTAACACCCCTGTAGCGGAATCTTCAAGCTTCAAGTGGATGCATTAAATATTTATGAAATCATGTAGCTGTCTCCTTTTATCACTGGAAGAAAATTACATCACAGGCAGATTAATTGTAAAACCTTGAGGCGACTGATGCAGCCTCCTGAATATACAGTGAGGTGAATGAAATGAAACAAATGCACATTAACTTACTTGATACACGACGCTCTGTCGTACTTGAACATGCAGAGAGTTGTTTTTTTCCCCCCCGTTTTTTCTGCACAGCAGCTATTAATACTGAAATGTGCTGATGCAGCGATTCTATAAATATTTCACTGGTCAGTTACAAAGTGCTCCTGTGCTAACGTGTCATGATTCAGAGGCTATCAGATGAAGTTTTACATGCTGTCTCTGATGGCTGAATGTGATTTGTTTTGATCCCTCGCTGTCTCGCTGGGTGACAGATAATGGGTGTCAAGCAGCCTGTCTGCGTCTCCGCTGCAGACAGATTACCTGCCGCGGCAGCCTATGACGCGCCGCCGCCGTCCACACGCATAAAAAAAGAAAACTGAAAAAGTCCATCTAAACACAAAAAAAGGGCCGTGAACACACATGCACAAACGCGACACCTGTAGGAACTCCATCCTGCGGGAACTCCATCCTGCACACCCTTCATCTATAGTCTATAAGTGTTTCAGGGATGTTACTGACCTGCTTGAACTGGAAGAGGCTTCTCCAGGAGGAAGACAGTCTGGTTCCAGTGAGTCTTGGTGACCTGAGGACCGGTGGAGAACATCACCTGGGATCATAAAACAAACCAAAGGATGCACACAATGAGTGGAACCGTCCCGGCCGGCCATTTATTCAGTCAAGCCATTTATTCACTACAGCATGCAGAAGTCCTAAAAAGAGGTAGTAAAAACAAGTGACTCAAATATAGCTAGCAATTTGGCTCGATACGCATATTCATAATTAATAAGTCCTATTAAATGGGTCATTCAAGGCCAACTCAGCCAATATTTGGGCCTTTCCCAAGTTTTGGACAAATTATAAATGGAAACAATAAAGGGATGGAGTCAAACTCGTTAAAAAGAAAAAGAGATTAGGCAGTAGTAATTTCAAATGAAATCGATCGACTTAATCTGTTTTTATTTATCACATGATTGACTCTGTCCCTTTATTTTTTTCAGTTCTGTCATGTTTTTGCGTGATTGGTGGTGACTGCAGGTACCAATCATGAGACAGAAGCTTAATATACTCACACTATTTAATTGAATAATAATGGGGTATAGTGCAAAAATAACAACTATTCAAAATAAGTCGACAGGAAAAATAAGTGGTGAAAATGTATTGTGTTTTTTTTCCTTTTCAGTTTTGCAATTTCCTTTCATGAGATGTTCAGTTCGTTTTTAATGTTGAGCCTCATACATTTTACTGAAAAACTACTGTATATACAGTGTAATTTTGGTCACTAGAAAATGAAAACCACCAACATATTTCCCATTCCTATTTCCCATTCAGTTGTTTATTAATTTCAAGATTTTACAACTGGAGGAAAATAATTTCATACCTGCAGACATTCAGCCATAACTATTTACAACAACATATGCTGTATCTTATCCTTTACGTTTCTTTGATGTTCATTACAAATGTCAGTTCAGTCCAGTTGAAAATGTAGAAATAAAAACATTCTGGCCCGGGAGGCCCTGGGGAAGTTGACCCCGACAGATTCAAAGCATAACAGCTCTTTATTAAATGCATCCTTAATAACAACTTGCAGTAATTAATAGAATACTGAGGAAAAAGTGTCAGTTAATGACCAGAAACTGTACGATAAGGTCATGCAGTTAATATGTTCCTCAACAAGTGTAATAAAAGGCCAATATGCAACTAATCTGTATGCTAATAAGTAATTAGCTCATGTTAATATACGTAACCCAAATTATATTGCAATATTTTAGCATATATTGTGTTACACTTTGTCAAACACGTCTGTGACAGTTATGACATTTTAGAATATCAAATATAATTTCAATGAGCAATTTGTCTTCTATTCATTTAATACTTCTATTATTGTATAAACTAAATAATCTACATAAAGAGACATTTATTGGGACTGAATCACATGATGGATGCAAGTAGCTGCTCAATGAAATGCATGTTATATATATAGTGCATATTTGACTTTAAATATAAGAAGTTAATATAGGAGTGTGAGTACCTACTATTTCCGCAACTAAGGCTGTGGAAATAGTAATTAAATAATAAATATGACGTGTCATATTTAGGTTAATAGTTTTTTTTACCTATTCTTACACTGGTGATTGGAAACATCATCCCTCTGGAAGTTTACTGGCCTTGCTTTGTTTCTATACTATGATGACTCCATCATAAACACAGTCCCCTTGTTTATGTCAGTGCATGACAACGCAGGGTTCTGAGCTCCTTATTAAAGATTAAAACAGGCTGCTCTAAACCGTAAACTTTCGTTATTCCAGTTCTGTGGCTTCATCTGTAATACAGAGCTCTTTTTACTGCTTTGTTAAACAGAGGTTTTTCAGACCATCCAACACCATGAAGCTCACAACTCCTGTTCTCTAGGAGTGTGAAGTGTGAAGACATGCATGTGTGTTGTTCACAGAGCAATGGCACTGGCGTTCCAAGTGGACGCCTTTGCTGGGTAAGTGCTTATATCAGCAGTCTGCTTGGACGCCCGTCGATTGCCAGCAAACGCCTTGGGGAGGAGGAACACGCTAAAGCGTGAACATAATTGAGTTTCCGTTAAATAGCTTGGCTGTTGCCGCTCCTACTTACCTTGTTGCCGCAGCCTTTGTCAAAGAAAATGTCAAAGTAGCCGACAATTGCCTGCAATGAAATATGAGGGGCATGTTAGAATGTGACAGTACAATAAACCCCTGGATTTGTTTGACTACACTGCGGCTCTGACATGAAGGGCTGAGAGAGAGGCAAGAAGCAGAACTGAGCTGCAGAAGGAGTGAGGCAGTACAACCTGCGTTAAACATTCACACTGGCACTTTTAATGTTTGTTTTCAATAGTTTTACCTGAAAAATGGCCTGAGTTTACCACTCTCGCTGCTCTTATGCAGGTTAGTAAAGTGCATTTTTGTGTGTAGTCTGGTGTATTTGCTGCCATGTTACAGGTTAAGTGTGTATCGATGTGAGAAGTGAACTCTATTTTCTTCAGCCCTGCCCCCCTCCTTCCTCTTTCGTCTCTAAACCAACTTGCTTTCCCATTTTGGCTGAATCAACATCATGTCCCATGTGCTCCCTCTCACCTCATCTGGGAGACTTGTCAGTGGACAAAAGAAATAAATTATGAACCAACCGCCAACAACAGTGAGGCAATTTTGCTGACAAAAAAAAAAAAAAAAGCATGCTTGGTACGTAAAATTAGCAAAGGTTGCTATTCTGGTGACGGTACTGCCTACCTGCAGCAGTAAAAAACACACCACAGATGAGGAAATAAATATTGAACCCTTTTGTTCAGGAACGCGTTTCAAGCTGCGATCAGAAATCAGGTCAGATCTTCACCAGGACCCTGCGATGAAATGTGGTCCAATTCTGTGAGACTCTGCAAACGCAGACGTCCTGATACTTTCAGGAATTCTCTCAGTACTTTTGCAGTATTTTGCTCCCTCTCAGATTGTCAGTGATAGTGGGTACCTGCTATTTATGATTCCTCCTGCAGCCTTTACAGTCATGAACAACACACAGTGACTATGTTCTGCAACAATGGGTTTCTTGGTACCTTCTGAAGTTCCATGTTTTCTGCCCTGTTAGTGACATTGAATGAGTTAAAAAAAGCATACTCATCTACCTTGACAGTAAAAGAGGTGATCGACTCATCTCTACATGTTTTTCCTGCATATAGATATTCGTTTTTTGCTATAAATACAGTATTGAGCTGCCTTCCCATGTACTGCATCAGCTCAGCTTGTTGGGGATTGGTTTCATTTCAGTACCTACTCATTATATCGGACTACAGAGAACATACAGACAGTGACAGTCCCAAACCCTCATGTTGTCCTCCCTGGGATGCAAATTTGGAAAAACTATAAAGATCGCCCAGCGCTGAATTGTGCCGCATTTTACACATATGTTTGTCAAAGGTAAATATACCTTTAGTGATCAATAAAGTCAGTTTGTGATAAAGTTAGTAAAGAAACATCTATTCTATGGAATGCATATTTAAGCATTGTAACTGCAATGACATCTTGGAATATTTCACCTCAGTCTTCAGGAGTTTAGTGAAAAAGTTATCAAAAAAGGAGAACATGTGAGTCTAGAGGTGGCCGAGTTGGTAGAGCGAGTCGCCCAATGACCGAATGTGAACCTACTTGAAAATGAGCTCCAACCTCCAGACATTTCCTGGCCTTTTAAAAATGTCCTGTGGTCCAGCATGAACATGGTGCAGCAATGACTCTGGATTAACCGTCTGTGATGTGTATGTTTTTATGTTTTTCGTTGATTATCACTTCAGCTCACCCTCCATGAAACAGGCACTAAAAACAGCACCCGCTGGTACCTGATAGTATCTGCTCTCACAAAATGAAAACACAAAAACAGGCTGTGGTGAGTTGAACTGGTCAGTCAGTGGAAAAGCGGCTTTAGTCGACATCTAAGATTTGCAGCCTTTTTGGGATTTTTTTTTTTTTTTGGGTTGTGAGACAGCATCTATTCTGCAGAACGTCCCCTGGAGAAACCCACCCTCCCACATCTAAAACAAACAGGAGTCAGAGTCCAGAGCCACAGTGCCTGTAGGTGACCACTGTTAGATACAGGAGCTAAAAAACAGCCCCCAGGCTTGTTTTCCTCATATCTCTCCCCCCACTAGAGGAAGAGAGGCACTCTATCAATCTCAGAAGCGCACTTGTAGTGGCAATGATGCAGAACTAATAGCTTTTAATCCTGATGCAGCTGACAACTTGGAGGCTGGCTCTTTGAGACAAAGCAGAGCTGAATCAATGCAAGGGAAGAAGGAAACAGGGGAGAGGAGGGGGAGGGAGGAGGAAGAAGGAGGAGGTGAGGGGGCAGGAAATCATATGGAAGCAGGAACGAGAAAGTTGGAAAGGAGGGAAGGAGCAGGACAGCAGACATGAAGGGAGAGTGGAAACTGTCGGTTTTTAACAAGCTTTTTTTTGTGATTGGTTCGTTTAGAGAAGCACAATGCAAAACCATCTGCTCGCGGCTGCTGCAGGACTCACACAAATGCCTATTTAAACACACCCTCAAAGTAACATCGGGTTACGAGAGCTCATTTTTCATCACGGATACAAAAAGATACACACATCCGGCCTTGATAATCACGATGCCGACAGACCCCGTGTTTGACGTGCTCCCCACACCGACGCTTCAATCAGCCTTTATCAACTCCGACAGGCAGGGGCGGCCCGGCTAGCTTACAGCTAAAGTGCCAGAAAAGGACCCGAAGTGGATAAAAGACCATGTCAACCCAATGCAATTATGGCTTTTAATGAACGCCACAGAGACGCTCGCTGCTGAAGTAATTAGGAAATTAGGCGTAATTACTCGTCAGGCAGAGCGGATTCACCTCTCTCTGTCGGGGAGGCAGAGATCATCCTCATTGCGTCCCGCTGCTGACAAACGCCTCGTAAGCGAGATTGATTGTCACCGCGGCATTGTGCAACTTTCAAACTGCAGCCAAGCCGGGCAATTAAAATTGAGGCCATGGAGTGAAACTGGAACACACAAACTTCTGCCATTCTGATCACATAGAATGGCAGAGGGAAATGCTGCGAAAGTAAAACACAAAAGACTGGAAAGAGTTCTCGAGGGCGTTGAAATAACCCTGATGAGTCACACCTGATATGAACCGAGGAGGCGACTCTGCGGAAGAGGGATCAGAGTTTATCAGTCCTCCTGGGCCTTTTAAGGGGACTTAATGATAGCTTTTATGACCCTGATAAAATATAGAGGACTCAAACGGTAAAGGTCCAGTGTGTGAGATTTAGCCTGATGTAACTGTAGAAATGGATAATAAGGCTCGGGCTTCCACCAGTGTATAATCACAGACAAAAAGGAACCACTGTGGTGGTTATATCCGCAGAAGAAGCTTCTCTCTGGTTCTTGTGTGGTTCAACACTTATGCTTCTGCGCTCTTCCATACAGTTTAGTTGTAAAAACCCACGCTGCCAATGGCAGAGGTTTCCCTTTGAGGCTTGCGTTTTCATATTAACAGATTAAAAATTTACAGGATGCTATTTAGAAAGGAAAAAAGAACATAACGATTCATGGTAAAAAAGGCAATGACTTGTTACCTAAATGTCATCCAGAGTCAGGGATTGTTTTCAGTATGTAGTGGGCATCAGTGGTATTATACTTAGATTCCACACAATGGCCTCCATTTGAGTCAGCTTTGACACAGCTATTATTGTGATTAATAAACCACTTATTAAAGAGGCTAAACATTTGGAAATGCATCCACAAACCCATGACAGTCTGACAAATCTACTGCTCTTAAACTGTAATTACAAAGTTTTGTGATTTCTTACAGAGTGGAGTCTCGGTCCATATGAGAGGCGACGGGTGATGAAGGAGATGGACAGAGAGAGAAAGAGAGAGAGGAAAAAAAGGGTCGAGTTAAGCTGTAGAGACACATACACACTCCCTCGCACCAAAAACAGGACAAATCAGAATGAGCACTTTTCATTTTCATCAGTGTTTAGCCCCGGGCTCCGACTCTGTCTGTGATAAGTGATGACAGAGGGCTTCCTGACGGCCCATAGAGGCGGTACCGCAACACTGCAGCTCTCTGGCCCCCATTCTCTGGGAAGAGAGGGGGGAAAATTAATAATTATCATCATGGATAACACCAACAGGGAGCAATTATATTATTATTTTTTTTCCATTTTGTTCATTTTGTCTTTGTCATATCTGCAAGAATACAAAGCATGCATTCAAAGCTG
>JAPTHA010000018.1:437870-451483 GCA_029814585.1 Gymnapogon annona | reverse complement strand
ACTCCTGCCAAATCAAATAAGCGAATTGGATTTGCTGTGGCGACCCCGAAAGGGAAAAAGCTGAAAGAAATCATCATCATCTTCATGTTATGCCAATTTTTACTCCTATTGAACTTTAAATTATATTCCGTTTCAGTTTTTGTAAAATGTTATATTCCATTTTCTTTACACCATGTTTTTTGATTTTTTTTAAAAAAAAGTATTTGGCTGATTCCTATTTTTTTTAATTCGATTGTTCCTAATATTGTTGCACTGACTGAGTGGCACTCTTAATATCATTGTACAATATTCCATTCTATTCAATCTTTTTCAGAGATTCCGTCATGTTGTTACAGTGTAACATGGTTTTTGATGGTCATCAATGAAATTAATGCTAAACACTTCAGCATCACGAAAAAGTGGATTGTTTCTCTTGATATTGTCAATATACACTCATAATGATGTTCCACAAAGGTGCAGAAGTGCAGTTTCTTATCAGATACCGTCAATAGAACGCAGACCAAACTAGAGGAAATCTGGTGCTAGTAGGGAAGGCGGGAGCATGGTCACATTTAATAACAGGTGAAACAATAGGGATACAGATCCTGGATTGAAATTGTACCTTAAAACATGGTCATCTGGCCTTTTGGCTGGAACCCCCCAACCTTAGCCCTGAATCAGCAGTACAACTATAACTATACTATATTCTGTGACTCTAAGCAGCTGGCCGGCAGGTTTTCTCTCCCAAACAGAGGCTGTGTGTGTCCTATCAGCCTGACACGCCGCTTCATTTCCTCATTCATACAGACAATATCACAGCGCATCTGTTTTTACAGCCTATTAGTTTTATATTAGCTCAATACCCAACTTACTACCAACTTTAGCGTTGTGATGCGCTGCAGCGAGTCATTTGATCTCTGGCCTCACATTCATGGATTCAGCTCACACCCACTTGTTTTTATGTGCCAGTGTTTATTAAAAACGTGTACAGACTGAGATTTTTCAGTATTGTAATATGTTTAATACAGTCACTGGTTCCAAGTGGGACCTAATAAACTGTACATGACTATATGTCATTGAATGTGATTTTCCCACTTTGGGATTAATAATTATTCTATTAGCACTAATATTATCCTTGGGGTCAATTAGACCCAATGTAATGTTTATCATTCAAAATATTATTATATTATTGCTTCATATTTTATGACTTTTCTAATTTGAAGGGGAAAACTGTTGAAGCACAAAATTCATTATGATGATATTTTTCAATGTGTTCAACACACATTGCGTGCATGTGGTGGTGGCGATCCAGCCATGGCAACGTTCGAGGTAAAACTATTAAATTCCCAAAACTGGATTTTGGGATATAATTATTTGTATGATTGTCCAATGAAATTTCAATATGTTCAGAGCCTTAGCGAGGTCTTTCATAGGTTAAATTAATTTCAAATGACTTGAGAACAACTGGGTTTACCATATTTTACAGAGTGCAGTGCATTGTGGGAGTTTTCTGGAGTGTCAATATTGAACATGCTCAGAGTCGTTTGATGCAGCTGCTGAGACGGCAAAGATTATCTGAGGAAAGCCTGTTGGAATGACACCAGGTACACAGTTTACATCACTGACTGCAACCATTTGCCATCATTAATGCCTGCCTCTTACCGTCCATGTTGACAAGGTCAGAAATAAAGCTGCCTGTTTGGGCTGTGAAATAGTCTGAAATGGTTCAAGTTAAACAACCGTGTGTGTCCTCAATCACAAGAAAACCCATCTATTTTGCAAGAATTTATAATTCCTTGAGAGGGCTCTCAATTTTACGCAATAGCAGCCAGCCTTAATGGAATGTTATTGGATCGTATCAACGGGAGGCGATAGATGAGAGCCTGTGTAATTTGGGCAGAGGGGCTGTCTATTTTTCACTGGAGGGGAGAAACTATCGATTAGAGGATTCAAATTCCATTAGATCAAGTTGGACCCTCATTCATCACATCCACAGATGGGTGGAGGACACGCTGCTTAGCAACCAGCAGAGGAATACATGATGCTATGAAAGACAAGAGGGAGGGACATCTTAGCACAGGAACAGAAGAGTGTGTGTGTGTGTGTGTGTGTCCTCAGACTTCTGTGTGTGTGTTTGTTTTATCGCTGCGTAATGTGTGTGTTCTCCCATCAGCTCAGTGAAAACCGCTCTATCCACAGGAGGCTGAGAGTAATGAAGTTTCCTTAAGAGGAACTTAAACAAGGATTAGACAGATCAATCACCCAGCGCTACAGCATCACCACAAACACTCACACACACACACCAACACGTACTCCTCCGGGGCCCTATCTCTCTCTCCACAGACCTCGTTCTCTGCCGTTTTGCCTCGAACAGCCCACAAACTCTATTCCTGCTCGTTGCATGTGTGTGTCTCCACAGCACACACACACACACATCGCACATTAGAGTTAGATTGACATATTGGTTCATCAATACAGGCGTGAAGTATGAGAAATCATGTAGACAGTGAGGATCTACTCTGACCAGGCAGGTTTTCATCCATGTCTACAAACACTGGTGTTAAGTCCATTAAATGAAAGGCATTACGTGAATCATCTGCACACAAAAAAAAAACTGCTGATGTACAAAACAAAACACTGAAATAGTTATATTTTCTAGGAACAGCTGCATCAGTCCAACCTTAAAGTACAATGTCAACATTTTTGCTCCATTTTTTCCATTTTTCACGCTATCGGGCAATGAGTTCACTGAGCGCCACCCGTATTTGCTGAGTTATGAATATGTTACAATGATACTACATATTTCTAGGTTGCTCTGTTGCTTTATAGAGTGTGTGGAAACACTACCATGTCCTACAATATTGATTCATAAATAATACCCAAGCAGTTTTACAAGACAGAGGTTGTAGACTGGTATTTTAGACAGTTACTGATATGTTGTGTTGAAAAAGCGATTTTTGGTTCAGTTTTCCATGTTTTGATAAAATAACCTTGGAATTTGCCTGGAGGTTTTATGAACCTCAGAGATACATTACTTGGCAACTGTTTGAATGTACAGGAAAATTCATTTGGAAGTTGCCACAATAAGTACAAAAATAAGGATTCATAAATGTCTGGAGTGCTTGGAAAGTTAGGGATTAATGTAAAAGTTAATTAGTCAATATATAAAGTTAGATTACAAAAGTGCATAGCCTTTACATTACATGATGTACAGTACATTTATTTTACAACCTTAGCTCAGAAAGTTAGAACTTAATGACAAAATTATATCAAATTGTATATAAATATTTGTATTAATGGAAGATTTACTTTTTTGTATGTAAGTCATGTATATTTTATTGTATATTTTCAGCCTATCATTTGTGCATTTTATCTTTTGTAAGTTGATGCTGCCTGCTGAGAAATTTCCCTTTGGTGGCATCAATAGAATATTATTTTCACGCTAAACCAGTCTAGATATTTGAGGTTTGTTTTCATTTGTGTTTACCTGTATGACTGTTGGTTCTGAGATGAGCGTTTCTACTTTCACTACTTCCACCATAGCTTCGGGAACCACAGCCTTCTTCATGCAGGCCATGTTGAAACCGTACACATCGTCCCAGAATGCAATGCATTCTTGGTGCCTTTGCCTATCTGCCGCCGCTGCCAGGCTGATGTTGCACAGATCTGGATAGACTGTGGACAGAAGAGATGACACCATGAAACAATGGAAGTGGACGGAGCAGCAGAGTGTAGAGTCAGTGAAAGACATGGAAGATCTTTATTACATTTAATGAGTTTTTAGCTGTGTATCTGTGGTGATTACATAGAAATAATCGCATACAATAATTGTATTAGTGCTGTTTTGGCGTGTTCTACTAGTGTGATTAGTTATGATTTTGCCGAGATTTTTGCCTTTTTTCATTGTATATTTATGGTTTCTATAGGTCAATAGATTCGCTACAACATGCAGTTTTAAAAATTTTTTGCTAATATTGATCATTAATGCCGACATAAAAGTCAAGTTCTTCCTGAAAAAGGTGCAAAAGAATTGGCAAAAAAATAACAACCTTTTGATGCAAAAACATCATAAAGAAAACAAGTGCCCTGTGATAGTGGTAGCCCTTAAATGGTTAATAAAATTCAAACATGTTTTCATTTTTGGATAAAACTGAATTTTGTCAGTTGTTTACCTCCACGTGTTTCAGAAATGTATCATTCAATGAACAAGTAGATGCATACAGTATACAGTGTCAAACCTCCAAACAAAGCTCTGTACATTCAAGAGGCACAAAAACAAACCCGTGCAGTAAACACATGCATCAACGTCCGTACGCCTGGAGGTCAGCGCACCACAAACCGCAACGCCGGTGGACTTAACTTTTGTCAGGCTGCGGGGTTAGATAAGAGGAGGAGGCGACCAAACCTGTCCTGATAAACAGTATCTAATCAGCCCTGACACATGTTTAATATTAACTAATTTGCTGGCTCACAAACACACTCCGCAAATTTAATCACAGGCCTCATGTGGGTGTGGAGCATGGCATCAATTTCAAGAGACTGCAGTAATGACTGAATCCATCACGTGTGCACAAAAACATGCCCCGATGACCACTCTGCCCTACTTTTACACCAAATACTCAAAGGAATTTACGTTCTTTTGTTATTGTCAAAAAATCCTCTTCGCAGGTTCTGTTTAGCGGCAGTGAATTCACCCTGCAAACAGTCCGCTCCGCAGATACAGTCAGATTTACTGTCTGAACATGATTAAAAACACCTCACAGAGCATAGTCCATTGTGTTGCATCACGTTTCTTTAGGAAACAACAGTTGTTTTTTCTTCTTCTTTTTTTTCCTTACCAACAACGGTAAAAAGAAATGGTTGCTACTTTGCTTCGGAGTTGTTAGATTATGTTAAAATTGAACTAATAATCAACAGATATACTAATAACGATAATCACATACCCAGAAAACTCCAAATTCACATATTCGTGCATTAACCTAGTTCCATAACCGATGTCGATATTTTCCCACGATAATTCAACATAAACTGAGAATGGGACAAATAACAAACAAAACAAAGACCAGACATCAGTACCATGTTTTCAACAGTTTGTTTCTGCTATACAACTTGTTTCCTCTCTATAGTTTTCAAAATGCACGTTTTGATGGTTTTTGTGGTGTTAAAAAGTAATATAAAAAAACTAACATCTCCTAGTTTGGTCTGGAGGTTTCACATGTGCAATTAGATTAGATACACCTTTATTTGTCCCACTTGGGGAAATTTCAGATTACAGTAGCACACAAAAGACACAAGAGATTCTGAAAAAATTTGAACACGTTTTAAACAATAGAAAAATCCTTGTTTAAGAGATGTATTGGAAACGCTGTGGTTCCTTGCTTTGTGATGCATCAACAGAAACAAAGTTAGTAATTGAAAGGTATGATCTAAGGTTGGGCCATATGGCGTGGTTTCAGCACAGGTGTGACAAACATCAGAAAAAAAACCCCATGAACCGACACCTGCTACTGCGGCAATACTTTATGGAATGCCCATATGAACGATGGATCCTTATCGAGGATAACTTTGTTTCAACACTGAATGGAGGAACCTGAGGTGTTTCCCTAACACCAACAGAACAAAGTGTCTCAGTCTGAAAGTAAATCAACAGCCCTGTTTACTCACTTCTTTGTTCTAAAGAAGAAAACAATCACTAACGGTCTCTTTGTCCATTAGCCTGTTTATTACCTCAGGTGGGTCTGTTAATGAACGCTGCACGGCTCTGATGATAATGCAGCTCTGAGCTCCCACTTTGCTGGCAACTGCACCACAAAAAGGGAATGAAAATATTATCACAGCTAATGAAGGGTTCTTCAGTGGAGGTGGAGGAGACTCTGGAGTGGACTTTGGAGCCTTTTGGATTAAAGAATTCGAGCTAACTAATGTGTTTACAAAGCAGACAGCAGAAGCTAGTCAGTTGTTATTTGTTATTATTATTGTTCATTCATTCATTCATTCATCTTCCAAACACGCTTTATACTTTGCAGGGTCGCGGGGTGGGGTCACTACCAGCTACTTTTATTAAAATCATTTAGCCAAAACTGCAATGGGTGTTTAGTTTGAGACAAAGCTCACTGTCACTTCTCAAATTATATAATGCTATCTGTTGAATGAGCATTATCCATACTCTCAAATGAGCATTAAACATGAGCCTTAATGTCTTTTCAGAGTGTTCTGAAAAGAGTTCTCTGTTAATATTCTTCGTGATTAGGCCAAAGCTGGGATGCTCACAGCAGCCGGTGTCCCTGCTGTGAAGTCACATTAGACGACACGCAGGCCTAAGGCCAAACCACAGATTACAATACAATACACTCATTGTATTGTAATTTAGTCATACGACTAAATTATTGTACTTTGGTTTCCATGGAAGGATATTTATGCACAATTACCATACGCAGGGACAAAGACAAAATAAAGTTGATTCCTTACATGTAACGAAGCAAGTAATCTCAGTCCGGACCACTCAGGAGTCTACTAACAGTATTCATTAACAATATGTTATCTACTCACAACCTGCAAATCCATGAACTCACATGCAGTCAATTAATTTAAATAATCACATACACCAAGGAGAGTTAATGGTGGAGTGGAATGGAGGCATTGGAATCCTCAACATTTTGGTTTAGCTAAAGGGAGTTAAAGCTGAGTTCCAGCATTGAAATAAACAAAACTTTGTACCAAGACCTGAAGAGAAAAGCAATACATTTCTGATCATTAATTCCACCATCGACTATTTGTTGTCAAACCAGCCTCCATTTATTACAGATTAAACAGTCTATTTATAGGCTGTTGTTTTATGTTGACCACTGTTTGCAAAAATTAGAAATCAGAAAAACTAAACTGCTACTTTTTTGTGCCTCAGCTGGAGAAATATGATTGAGTGATGTGAAATTAACGAGCGACGTACGATAGAAGGAAACCAGATCACCAAACACACCTTTACTGTCCATGTGCTGAGGATGAACATGAGGTGAAGTCCATTAGCTGCACAAGAATCAATGTTTTGAAGCAAACATTTGGAGCCATCTGAAGAAGGCCTCCCTTTAGGCACGGACAAATACCTTTTTTACATTTTTTTTTATCACAATATGCACATTTTAATTTCTTCTGCCTGGATGAATGCTAGTGCTTCGTCTCATGTAACCTTCGACATGTCTGCTCATAAAGCGTGTGAATGGATGGCGACAGCTCAGTGATGGGCGACTCATGGCCTTTCGTTATTGGCTGGAACCTCCCTGTGACCCTGTGAGTGTCACCGTACCTAATGACGCCCTCACACACACACTGCAGATTTGTCACTCTCCCCTCTGATTACTGAACCAATCGAGTCATTCTGAGGGCCAGGTAAGAGGAGGAAGGCAGAGGGGGCTGCTGATTGGGCGAAATCTGACAGAAGCCCTGAAGAAGGAAAAGAGTCGGATGTAGGAATAGGTGAAGGAGGGGGCTGCAGCGGTGTGGATGGAGAAAGACGAAGAGGAAGAAGGGGGGTGGGGAGGTGGGGGTTAGTCGGGCCTCCCCAGATTCATGGCTTTGACATCTGCGTCCTTCTCGACTCGCTGCTCACAGCCCGTTTGTCAAACCCCCCACTTTTTCTCCCCGACGCCCCTATTGGTCGGCAGTGAAAGTGGGAAAGACTGTGTGTGTGTGCAAGAAGGGGGTTGGGGGGGGGCATAGGACAAAACCGATCCCTTTTCCCTGGACACAGTGCTGTGCCAGGCAGGCAGGGACACATTTAAGGATGAAGGGGAGGTTAATGTAGTGCGGAGAATGAGGGAGCTGCTGTAACGCGCTTCTAATGTAGCTTAAACACACATAGAGCAGCAGTGCTGCAGGACTCCACCAATAGCTCAGCACAGACATGAGCACACACACTCCAAATTAAAATCAACTCGGCAGCTCACGTTGATCAGTCTAACACAACACAATCACTCAGCCAGGCTGCAGCATTTCACATGAAGGATTGTTCTTCTGGGGTTTTTTGAGAAATTTGTGGTTATTCAACAGATTTTGGAGAGAAGCACCACTACTTCCACTACCCTGGGTGATTTCAGTTCAAATTAACTCATAAAGACCCAGCGCTACTGTCGTGGTGGTATACAAATATATGTCTCTGGAGATTTCACCTTTTTAAAGTGATTTATCAGTATTTATTCTAAAATTACCCTTTGTACTTTGTTTTTTTTTCTTGCAATGAAAATCACCCATTGTTTACTATAGTTCCATCCTCTGGTGACAGCTGTATTTGATGAAACAGTTTTATTACACATTGTATTTATGGTGTATTATCTGTTAGACACAGTCCTCAAAAACAGCTCAATGATGAGGCAAGAGAAGGACAAGAGAGTAGGTGAATAAATATTTATGTCCGGTTATAGAGAGTAGGGACACAGTCACCTATTCCACTGTGGAACGTGTCGTGTGTGTGCGTGTGTGTGTGGGGGGGCACTAAAGGAAGCATAAAGACAGTCACAATAGTAAACTATATCACGTGTAATGGTCTGCGTTTTCATGTTTTGAGTGGTTTTGCAGGACAGTATGTCGTGCTTAATACTGATATCAGAGTTATGATACGTGACAGTAAGATTAACTGGACGACAGTAATGTTTGATGAAGGTTTAGTAGAGAAAACAGCCCAGAGGTCTTTTTCATATGTCCTGGGAGTATTTTCGACTGTAAAACAAAGTCATCACACAAACATTAGGTCAGTGCTGTGGTTACCTGGTTTTTTTGTCCCAGCTCATCACTTAACTCGCGGCGGCCGACTGTGATTCAGCTCTAGTCGGCGGCATCAGGGTTAAAAGCTCATCATGAACCATAAGGCATCCTCTGACCTGTCACTTTGTGTTTCACTCAGGTCAAACCCTCTACATTCAACCCCCCTCCTCGAACCCCCTCTAACTGATCCATCTCTATAGAGGCTGTCAGCCCAGGTGTGCGACCTCTCCCTGACGTCCCAGCGGGCTCCAAGGACCCACTAAAGTCACTGTGGTGGAACCATCCTTTCGCTCGGTCACATTTGGCTCAAGTCGTTATATCTGGTCAGACGCAGCGGAGATAGGCTTGACCCAGGAGAGTGAGAACACACAACAGCCCTCGTACACAGGCCTGTCTCTACAATGCTGTGACCACACTCACTGACATAATATGACCCTCAACTACAATTAAAAAGAAAAAAAAAACAACAAATTTTGGAATTGTTCATTATTTATAACTTATTATGCTATTATTTTACTTGACAAATCACAAATGGTCTGTATATGGCTCCTGAACTAAAGCCAGTTCGACACCCGTCAACATCATTTGCAATTATCCTTCAGACCAGATTGGAACCCTTGCCGGGCCAATTTTGGCCCATGGGCCACATGTTTGGTACCCCTGCCATAAGGACTTCATTACATGCGAAGAACTTACCAGAACCACCGTCCTCCAGGTACAGGTCTCTGGCGTAGAGAACGGAGTCCAACATCGACTCAAACAGCAGGAAATAACCCTGGAAGACATGAAATAAACATTAAACATTACAATGCTGTTGGGAACAAAAGTGTTTATTCTCATGCAGCTTTATGCAGAAACCCACTGATAATACAGTTATTTTTACTCCATCGCTGCGGTGGAAATGTGAATTAAGAGTGACTGTGAATGGAGTGATGCACCTGCGTGGTCCGTTACCCAGAATGCACAGCTTTGACACTGAGCTGACCTGGTGTTCTGCTCTGGCGGATGGCACATTAACCGTGGTATTATTCCATTAATGCTGAAATTGAGTTTTGTCCACATCTTGTTGGCTTCGACCTGAGTGGCAGATTCTGCTGACAAATGGGTTTTTCTACCTGCGTCCGCTCCGGCCGGCGGATCAGCCAATTGGATGAGGCTGAGTGGCGTCCAAGTGTTATTTGTACACAGCACAACAACCTGAGTGTGTTCAGACATATGGGAGGGCAGGTCTCCGTATGGGACGAGGAGGCGGAGGAACATCATGGCGTTTCACTAGAACTAATGACCCACGTCGGCCCTTTTAAAGGATGAGATGGCACCGAGTGGCTCCTTCAGGAACCAGAACCCGTCAGGGATCAAAACAAGCCCCAATCTGCCCCCCTTTTACTTCAAGGCCATAATGAAACTCATTCTTCTGCAGGTTTTTCACCATCACGTCCACAAATGATGTTAATAAAAAGTGAGTTCCGGTTCTTGGTTCTGATTGGCTGATTCATTATTGAAGATGTTAAACACTTGATAACACAAACCTTTGATCGCATAAAATCAGTATTACCGTGTCAGGGAAACGGAAGAGTGTCCAAATACTGGATTTGAAAGTGAAGTTTGATTTGCTGGGTGAGGTCAGTTTGGATGAACAGGAGATAGAGAAGACACACAACATACAAACAAACAAACAGACAAAAGTAGGTGGACATATTCAGGTGTTTGTTTTCTAACAGGAGTCTATACATAAAGCAATAGGGGTCTATATATAAAACAATAACTAATGTAATAGAGAGAGAGAGAGAGAGAGAGAATATAGTATTGGGATTATTTGGGAATACTGGGGTTCATAGACTTTGATTTTGTATGTATATATTTCTATATTAAAACATCTTATGTCCTTCAACAGCACGCTAAGGTTGAAATTTAGAATTTTAGAGTATTTCTTTTGGCAAACTATAATGGCTTAAGAGGGTCGATCGAACCTCGATCGAAGTTGTTTTTTTTTATTAACATAAGGCTTGGAAAACAACTGTTATAGTAAAACCCTCTTGTTAGCAGCTGCTGTTATTGTGACTATTGGTAACAAATCTGCCAAAAATGCAGCTTCTTCAGTGTAAATGTGCTTCCCTCTGGTTTTATTCCTTAAAGCCCATTTGTTCACTAGTAGTGTATTGAACCGCTGCACTCATGAAACAAAGATCTACTGATCTGTACCGTGACACAACAGATGAAAACTGTGCAGTGAACCCATCAATACTATGGCAAAGATACTAAGAAAAAGGGCCAAGTTGTGTTTTCAGAACCAAACATCTCCACTTTGTGTTGGAAGGGACAAGGAGAGGTGAGGGCCGGGACAGGAGATAAAGACTGGATGGGCGAGTAGGTGGGGGTGTGTGGTAGTAATAGTAACAATGCTTTTTTAGTGTATGATGAAGCGCAGATTGAGACACGGTGATATAGAAAGAATGCTGTGGCCAAGTGAATAGTAATTCACTGAGATAAGAGCCTTATTATGCAAATAAAGACAAGCGTTCACGGGAGGGAGGGGCCGCAGAGCGAACCGCAGACAAACAGGGGAAATGGCCCCTGATTTATAACACGTCTCCAAAATCATCACCATCTCTGATCATGATGAAGCAGATAGAACGGACTCCTCCTCAGCGAGGTGATAAAGAGATGCCTCCAAATATCGCTTGCTGACAGTGAACTGGCCTCAAACCAAAGTCCGGAGGAACAACAGCTGATGGCTGCGGCCCGGTCAGCGAACAAGTCGTTTTAAAAAACCCTCACACAGCATATATATATATATATATATATATATATATATATATATATACATGCACACCGACCTCGTAATTTAAAGCCCAATTTCACGGGACACTGCCTCACTTGAAGGAAAAGAGGATGTGAGAGAGGGAGCAGAGTCACACCTTGCCATTATCGTCAGGGATGCTTCAGGATTACTGCTGCCCTCCTACCGCCTTTCCATGTTCAACCCCGTAGTACGTGCCACACACAACGCCCATTTAGACAACCAGGATTTGATTACAAAAACACCAAAAACAGCCTGTGTCAGGAGGAGATGGCCGCAACGTATGATTGAACCCCACAGAAAAGGAATGACACATCAGAAACAGCGAAGTCAGTTTTGAACGGTGTGATGTGACAGTTTTGTACTGTAACAGCTGAACGGTAACTCGTGTCAATCACTATTGGACCAAATCACAGATGGAAAACAAATAAAACCAGAAAGTGGTGATTTACAACCTTAGTAATTTCACTGACGATTACCATCAGTGATTTATGACCCAAAGAAAACGACATGGTAACTAAATAAAAACAAATTTATGACTACAAGTATCAAGAACAAAATGTACTGACACTTCATTCATAAAAATGTGTTACAATAATAGATTTAGGAAAAAATGTTTGATTACAGTTCCTCTTTAGTTGTAGTTGTAACAATTCAAGCACCGTCAAGACGCAAAAGATTTGACCAGTATGGTATTTTTCAAAATGCTACTTGACAATGGAATATAAATGCATTTTGACTTCTGACTAAACTGGATGGAAACAAAATGATGTCAAGTGAGAACAATTCAACAACTTTTCACTTTAAGTGCCTTTTGACACGGAACTCCATGGGACCATATTTCAGAAACACAATGTACAGAACTCATCTCACTTTGATCCCATTTCATTTAAAATCAATTACTCATTTGCTGGCATTTTAACAAATACTTTTCAATTACATAACACTTGGCAGAGTAAAATAATTTATTTGGATTTAGTGAGAAGTTCAGTGAACCGCGGTTTCCATCACCTTGACGCATTTCACCTCAATCTATAACAAGAGAAAAAGTATAAAAGATGTGAGGATCACTATTAATTGGACATTATGGGAGCTGGAGTGGGTGGAGACTGGAGGGATGAAGATAGGATGACAATTGCTTGCAGAAATTTTCATTTTCTAACCTAATCGGTACAAGACCAATCACACATTAAATTACTGCATTACTTAAAAAGTAAAACGTTTCAATAATCACGGCCACCATTTAAGCTTTGGAATTACTGGAGGTCATTTCTTCAGATGGATATTTCCTTCAGTTTCTTACTGACTATTGAATCTGGCTATAAATTACAAAATAGCACAATCGCTGTAATATATTTTAATACAGTACGAATAATTCACATTGTTATCACATTATTAATGTTTATAATAATATGTATAGTATATTTATAGCACCCCGGCAATATATTCTATATATTTCAAAGATGGCGCCGTCCGAGTGGCTGCCTATTACAGCAGCTCTGTAACTTTTTCCCCACTTTTAAGTTTTTCTGCCCGACTCTTGTGGTCGTGTTGAATGGACTTCTGTACAACATGGACATGTATCATTTTTGAAGTTTTTTGTGAGGCAGTGGCTGCTTTTTTTGCTACGTTCACGAAATCCCAGACCTCCCTCCACCATGAGTTTGCGAGCCAGTGTGTGTCTACAGCTGAGATCAACAACAGCGGTGTACACCGGAGGAGGACCCGTGTGTCTACGGCATCAGGCAGCGGGTGCAGTGCTGGAGTCGTGTACCGGAGGTGGATTAATGTGACGATACGACATATAACCGGGGTCTCCATCAGTTCGTGTGTGTACGGATGAGCTACTCAACCATTTCTGCCAACCGTCTTTCATCGTGATGGAGACTTAACGACTTTGGAATCAGCATCAGGTGTGCTAGCTAGCTAGCTGCTAGCTGTACAACTTTCTGGCTCATAGACTCCACCAGTCTCCGCGGGACTCTTTCGTTTTTTGGTTGTTTTTTCCACTGGAGATAGCATCCGAAGGAGGAGGAGGGGGGGTGAGGGTGGGCTGGAGTGGCGTGTGAGTGAGTGATCT
>JAPTHA010000018.1:203485-214621 GCA_029814585.1 Gymnapogon annona | reverse complement strand
TGTGTGTGTGTGTGTGTGTGTGTGTGTGTGTGTGTGTGTGTGTGTGTGTGTGTGTGCGTGTGTGTGTGTGTGTGTCTCACAGGCTGTTCTCTGGTGGATATGGGCGAGGCCATGAGGCAGATGGCAGACGTGAAGGACTCCCTGGACATTAACGTCAAACAGAACTTTATCGATCCACTGCAGAATCTACAGGACAAGGACCTCAAAGAGATCATGGTACGTCAGAACAGCCTCCACCCTGGAATCGCCCTCTGCTCGGAGTCATTCTGACAGTTTCGTCACCCAAGAAATGTGACAACTCTGCAGCCTGACAAACAGGCGTGGCAGACGGTGCAACGCCCATATGAGCCCAGTTCTATTCCTGGATTTAAGAGAATAAATTGACTGAGTGTGTGTTTTTAACGGCCACCGTCAAAATGACACGTCAAACTTGTAACCTCTCACTCCCAAAACTCTTGACGTTTTAATTTGTAATTTGCTTGTGTCAAAGTCACTCGATTTAACAGAACCTGGACGCAATGAGTCACGAGCGTCTCTGTGCGCTTTGCAGCATCACCTGAAGAAGCTGGAGGGACGCCGGTTAGACTTCGACTACAAGAAGAAGCGCCAGGGGAAAATCCCAGATGAGGAGATCCGTCAGGCCGTGGAGAAGTTTGACGAGAGCAGAGATCTGGCAGAAAGGAGCATGTTCAACTTCCTGGAGAATGACGTAAGACCAGACAGAGACCTCCACCTATTCACCAAAAGGGTACTATTGTTGAAAATTAAAAGAGCACTGCGCTACACGGCTGATATTTTGGGATGTTTTGTGGCTGTAGTTTAAAGCCGATGGTACAGAGAAGAGAGGACACTCCACACGAGCCTCCACTTGAAACATTTTTAACCATAACCACGTGATGCATCCTCATCTGAAAGTAACCATGGCAACAGCACCAATGCTTTTATTTATTTATTTTTTTACTTTAACCCTAAAAAAAAAAAAAAAACGGTGCTGGTGAGAAGCATCTACTGATCGTTATGTGTCATAACTTTGAAATTATTTGTCCTTTAAATAAGTGGTTTAAAATACACTTCATCATCTTTTCATGGTCATCAGATTATGACCCATTTGGACGTTCAGAGGATCTGGAGTTACCGTGGAAACTGTCATTTTCTACCACATTGATTCACCAGCAAAACCCATGGAGTTTAATGTTATTTGACATACAATTGTGCAGTTGCTGAAAACGATACATTTTCCCTAGTTTTGTCTGTTTTGATATAATAACCTTTCATTTGCTCTGAGCTTTTATGAACATTTACAGGATCAGTAAATCAAATCCAGGGAATACCAGACTTTCACTGAAAAATGCAAAATATAGGGAATAATGGAACAATAAATGGCCATCACTGCATAAGACTACATGTAAAATTCATTTGAAAGTGATCACTAAAATAACTAGAAGGCCTTAAAGGGTTAATACAAGTAATTTTCACCTGTATATACTTCTGGGTAATATTTACAATACACAGTTGAGGTTAAATGTGTACACACACACACACACACACACACACACACCTTTTTTCACAGCTCTAAATATACATGTTTCCTTCGTTAGTTAATTTAGTCGGACTACTGTACTAAGAGAGTTTTTCCTTCCACTCTACTGTCGCTGGATCTATGCTTGTTGTTGACGTCTGCCTGTGCGTGTGCATGGTGGGCGTGGCCAACAGGTGGAGCAGGTGAGCCAGCTGTCGGCACTGATCGAGGCAGCGTTGGAATACCATCGGCAGTCGTGTCACATCCTGGAGGAGCTCAGCACTAAACTGCAGAAGAGGTGAGGAGGTGTATTTATAGGTCAGGATGACTTCAGTGACGACTGTGAAAAAAGGAAGTGTGCGTGCGTGCGTGCATGCATGCGTGTCACCATCAGATCCACTTGGTGTTATTGGCCAAATATGAATATGTGCAGAGAATTTGACTGAAACCTTCAAGTGGCCTGTTTAGTGGAGTTGAGAGGCTAACTCTATATCAGGGAAACAGAGTTACAGTCCCATATGTCTCAAAACGACCAATCCAATAAAATGATGAAATATCCTGTGAATAATAATTTCTTTTGGCTTTTTCCCTTCCGCGGTCGCCACAGCGAATTCAATTTGCATATTTGATTTGGCAGGAGTTTTTTATGTTGGATGCCCTTCCTGACACTACCCACTGGGCACCCATACAGGGAATCGAACCTGGGTCCCCGATGCACCAGCCCCGTGCCTTACCAACTAAGCTATCCAGTCGGGATCCTGTGAATAATGATTACTGCCATTTATTATCTTTATTTTATTATGAAAAGTTAACATATTAAATGTCCAAGATTTTTTCTTATTTATTTTACTTCATTGTTTAGAAACTATTTCAAACACAAAGATGTGAATAATGAAATGAGAGTAACTCCAATTTTAACAATATTATGTCTCAAATTATCATTAACACGTGCATGGTGGACCAGATCAAAAAACACAAACAAAATATTTAGCAACAGGCTGAATATTGTGAAAATTGTACGTACATTTTTTTTGGGGGGACATTTCATTGTCATATTTGTTCAGGTCATTCGCATTTCGTTTGTTAAAGGCTGATTTTCTAATGTTAGCATTTTAGTAATTTAATGGGGTTTTTCACACTAAAACAAAGAGACAACTATATTCTCATTCTCATTACTTATAGATATAATATAATATTGTGGGTTTTTTTTTTTTACGTTAAACCAAGAAGAAATTTAGAAGACATACATTAAACCAAGAAGAAAAAAAAATCATTATTTATTCGTTATTATGTTACTATTTGACCTGAGATCACATTGGTTTGTATGTGGAACTTGAACAAAAAACAACTCTGACACATTTAATGTTAATTTCTTCAGTGCAATTTTAAATTTTCTCCCCCGGACCAAATTAGACCCGTAGGCCCAGTTTTGGTCCGCGGGTCACATGTTTGACACTCCAGCCCTGTATCATCTACAGCTAGCATTTCCATGCAGTGATGTTGTTGGTGTCACATGGACTGTTACGTAACAGGAGGATAAGAGTCACAGCGCGATGAAACGGATCTGTGAACCTGTCAGCGCTGGACGTGTTTCGCATGTTGATGTGTTGTTATCGTTTGTTGTTGTGACACATTCACCTCAGGCCCTGATTCACACTAGAGAAGGAATTTTCTGTCGTTTAACAGCAATTTACATGAATGTGACATCCTTGTCTAATTCTGGACGGTAAAATTGGAAAGCGTCAAAACTGTGATCACACCAGATAATGTGGCATATTTTCTATATAGATGGACATCATTTAGATTAAAACATGCATGAAAAGAAGAAATGAGAGCTGTTTGATATAGGAAAAATACTCAACGTTTTGCTCTTTTTTTTCAGTGTCATTGAAGATTTTCTATTTGAATCAATAGTTTTTCTGATAAAGTGAGGTGAAAACAAAATATTATTAAAAACAATTTACTACAATAGCAACCCATCTGTGTCTGGAGAAAGTCATTCACAACTAATTGATTAATTTAAGAGGCAAACACATTGTATTTTCCTTTATTTTCATCAGGTCACCAAGGGAATAATAAGTTGATTTTATGATTTAGACATTTTTCATGATTGGCCAAAAGCCAAAACTTCAATTAAGTGAATTAATTCAGTTAATTACCCATAACATATGTGAAAGTGTTTGCTTCTACTGCCATAACAGGAGTCGAACATGGATAACAGGAGACATGCATTTATGATCAGAACTTTTAAATCTAGTAAACCTCCTCTTGTCCTGTAAAGCGAGCAGCCTCAGCAAGAAAAAAAATCCTTAGAAATAGATTGAAAAAGAGTTATTTTCTTATTGTTTGACAGAGTCGTGCTCCGAAGCACAGACAAACTCTCCCATAAATCATCAGACCATCTCAGACAGGGCAGCACCTCGTGAATAACAGTGTTCTTCATGGTTCTTCAAGGTTTATGACACTTTGTCTTCAACTTTTATGCCGTCAGTCATGTTTATCCGACGGCGGTTCAGCCTTGAGCTGTGGTGAAGGCGCTGAGTCTGTTGTCAACATCTTCCCTGACAATTTGTTCAAACCTCTGATGAAACTACAGGCCGGATTGATTTCAGGCGTTCTATGTAGCGTTCTTGTGACATTGTCGACAAAGGTTGGTTGCGGTTTTGGGAAATGTAGATTTTGGGATTTTTGGTCATTTTTTTTTAAATATTAAAAATGCACCTTTGACTTATTATAATGGTCCATATGTTGATGGTTTATCACATGTCAATGCTTACAGATATCGGTCAAGTTCCTATTGATGAGTGATGTCAGTCATGTGATTGGATGAGTTGAGTTCTCCTCCAGTGAAACTACCATCCACTACAATTGGAGATGGATCTGCATCAGGACCACAGGACTAGAACATACGACATTTGTGATATTATGGTCATTTTCTTCTTTTTTAGGATATCCACAGCCAGCAGTCGCCCTAAAAGAGAGTTCAAACCAAAGTCAATCAGGAGCAGTATCGAGGCGCTGGACAACAGTCAACACAACGGCCTGTCCTACAGCTCTTCTCTCAAATCCACAGGTACGTTCGCTCCAACCGCTGCCACTGACCACATCAGTCTGTGTTTACCTGTGACTCCCATCTCCATTATTTCCTTTGAGTTCCACCATTTTTTTTTCTGTTGTCCTTTACAGATATCCAGACCAACCACACAGTGAATGGGAAAAGTAGGTATCCCTTTGTAAAGAGTAATATCATAGCGTTTTGGCCTGTTTTGCATCATAATGTATTTATCTCCTCAACATTGCATTTATGTCGGCCTTATCAGGAGTAGAAGTGCACGGCTGCCAGTTAATCCTCATAGCAAATAACACATGTACTCTGATCAAGTGTCCATGACAAACTATTGTATTCATTGGTTACTGTATTAGATTAGATATGTATAATAACAGCAGAAACGTTACAATAAAGTAAAAAGAGTAATAGTAGTCATGACACGCACATATATGGTAAATGCACTGCACTTAAAAGAGAGACTGATGTGACGAGCATAGTTGGTGTTTTATTTATTTCTTGTGTAAGACGGGCTGTAGGAATCAAATGAAAATATCCTAATCCTTACGATTATCATCATTCTAACTTTTTTTCCCCATTACAAAGGTACATTTCGTTTGTACACACTCTACAGTTTCACCACTAGATGCTACTAAATCCTACACACGGAAGACACTGCGTGTTATTGAATATGTCCTCTGTTGCTATGAGTGAACAGGCAGCTGGGATCTCATGAAAAGCGTCTGTCCTGATGCATTATGGGACATGTGCCCAGTAATACTGGTGCTTGAGCCATTCTCTGGACTAGAAGCTTGGAAACTGCTGCAGGGTCAGAAAAGCATTGTTGCCCTCTAGTGGTAGAGGATGTACATGCAGTATCTGTACATGCAGTATCTGTACGTGCAGTGTGTGTAATGCAGTATCTGAGGTTGGTTGTCTTCACTGTGACATCCTGTGTGTGTATTTTATGTTCTGTCTCATTCTCACCATCACCTCCACATGTGTGTCCGTCTCACCCAGCTGATCACATAACCTCTGTCCCACTCTCATGGCCCGAGAGCCTCGCAACCAATGGCAATAATCACCGTGAGTTACACACACACACACACTCTGCACTTGCACGTACCCATCAACCACGATGAAAAATACGAGCACACACTTCATCTGCAGGTAGATATTCTATCTGGACAAAAGTACAACACATTCAGGTGTTTGTTTTCAAACAAGTGTCTATAACTAATGTCATAATATAGTTTTATATTTGAATAAATAGCATTGCATTGGTTTGTTTGGTTTAAATTGTTATCTCTGCCATCGATGTTTATAAACTATATAGATAACAATACTAGCACACGTCATGGCTACAGCAGTAAGATAACCTGTTCAAGATGATTTGTCATAAACACCGATATTTCCTTTAACTTCAATGGGAGATTTTTCTTCCTCGGGGAGATGTGATGAAAGTAAATGGTTATGTGGTATTAGAAAAGTATTATTTACAGTCAGAGCATGAAAATGTTATTATTTTAGAGGTAGAACATTTAAAATCATATTCGTGGATGCAAAAAATGTAAATCAAAGTTGAGAAAAATTAAGTCAAAACCATCTCTCAGGCATTTTGGAACCAAAGAGAACAATTTAAAACAGAGCGTAATGATATTCATCTCAATATAAATCTATATTATGACATAAGTCAGTATTATTTTGAATCCCAGACCCATTGGAAAACAAACACTTGAATTCAACATGTCCACACACTTTTGTCTACATAGTGTTTATTAATTATGGAAGCATATTCCTCATTACTATATGGAATACAAAATGTTCTTCTAGTTGTGGGCATTTTTATTATGAATGTCACTAATTATTCATAAATATCTGTTGAATAAGACATTTCTATTTTGGTGAAGTAACCTGATTTTTCTACCAACAGCTTTTCCTTGTTAACACTCAGTTCTCAACTCAAGGTCAATTTATGATTTTTAATTTTTTTATTATCCATTAACAATACCTCCAGGTCTTCATCAGTGCTGGTTGGGTTAGTTGTCATGGTGATAGATTACAGGTAGTGCTAAGCCAATAACCTTTGCAGCAAGACTGCAAATCTGACAAAGAAAATATTACAATGTTTTCTGTTCCCCAATGACCCGTCGTCTTCCACTGCTTCCTGTGTGTTTGTTTGTTTGTTTGTTTTGTAATTCTGTGCTGTAATGCTGTGGAGCCGGTGATGGTTTAGATGTAAAGTGCAGATGTCATTTTCACTCCTTTATTTGACAGGATATTAGAGATAGATGTAGAATAATGATATGTGCTAAGGTTTTCAAAAGCTGTAGCTGATAAAAGTACGAATTATACTGTTTTGTGTTGGATTTTTAAGCCTATTTTTAGTTTTCCCCGGGTGTTTTACAATGTGTGAACCAGAGTTTGGATTTCTGTGATGATGGTGGTTTGAAGATTTATTGCTGGTTTCATTGAAATGGCAAACAAATTGTATTCCTTTGGATTATTCTGAATTATTAAAATAATGTATTAACGGGTGGTCAGCAAGGCTGTATTATCATTAACGTCTTAAAATAAGTAGAACAATAAACTCAGATTATATATAAATATATTGATACACACACACACACACACACACACACACACACACACACACACACATATATATATATATATATATATACAAATTTATAATAACACAATGATCAACATGTCCTGGATACAATATTATTCATAAACAGGATTTTGACAAGGAGCAGTGCTTTTGAATTGACTGTATTGTGTTGGATGTCGGGTCCATGTGAAGCAGGAAGTTGTGACAATAGAGAGCGGAACTAGAAGAGCCCCGCCTCTTCCAGTTCCATCCCAAGAGACCGTATTGTAGAAGAACGCCAGATCAAAGTCAGTGAAGACAGACAAAGTGTTTTTTTGATCTAGTTTGTGCTATATTCATGTGTGATGTTTGTCAATTTGCGTGATGCCTTTACAAGCCAAGAAAATTTTACTATTATTGCTGCATCATGGGTCCTGGAAGGGGGACCCCCCCCTCCCTCCTGTGGTCCCTTCTCAAGGTTTCTGTTTTCCCCATTGGGTTTTTTTTTGTTTTTCCTTGCCCTGGGGGGGGGGGGTGGTAATACCAGGGGATGTTGTTATTTATTGTCATCTGTGGGTGTGTGAAGCCCTTTGAGACCTGTCGTGTGATTAAGGGCTATATAAATAAAATTTGATTTGATCAGACTAAAGACATGTAAATATAAAGACCACAACTCAAAGTCATGGAGGCGACGTCACCACAAATGTCTCTGCTCATTCAGTTTAGTTCAGAAAAAGTTCTTCTTATTATTATTATTTCAAGGTAATTCTGATTCTGTTTTATTTCCTGATCCCCTTCAGACTGCAATGGTCTGAATGTGGAACCTGAACTAAAATACTTAATGTCTTAAAGTCTCATTTTTGCATTTCACAAACGAATCCTGCACTCCCTCTGGTGGGACCGGATTTGGCCCCCGAGCCACATGTTTGACACCTCTGAGATCACGGAAAAGTTGTAACTGTGATAATAACCCCGATAACTGTACCACAGAGACGGAGGTTCTGGACCAGCCGTGCTGTCGCTCCCTCTACGACTTCGAGCCAGAGAATGAAGGCGAACTGGGCTTCAAAGAGGGCGACATCATCATCCTCACCAACCAGATAGACGAGAACTGGTACGAGGGCATGATCAACGGAGAGTCTGGCTTCTTCCCCATCAACTACGTGAAGGTCATCGTCCCCCTCCCGCAGTGAGACGGACGCCGCCTCAGTGAGTCCTTGGCGAGACTTCCTCCTCGCCTCGCCGCACTTGAACCTCCGTCCTCGACTCCAGGTCTGGGAGGGGTTGGGAGGTTGAGGGTGTGAGGAGCTGTCAGCTCAGCTCTGAGTCAAAAAGAAAAAAATGTCTTGTCTCCCAAGTTTAGATGGAGACGGACGGGTAGTAGTTGTGTCCTACGCTGACTTTCGATCAAACGTCGCTGATTGCATAGTCTTTTTTTTTTTTTTTTCCGTGGATATTTATGAACCTGAAGCCAACTGAAACCCAAGCCATTAAGTGGGACCTGACGCCTGGTCGGACTCTGCGCGTCCTTGGGTCTGACCGTGGTGTAAATGTCACACGCTCGTCAAAACGTTTTTCCATCGTGTTTTCGCTCTCCGTTCGTCCTCAACACTTCGAGTTGACGAATCACTGTACTTTAAGTTCTGTGTCGTTTTTTTAACACACAAACACACACTGTATGTGCTCATACTTTCCTGGGCCTAAAGTGAAGTCGAAGGCTGTGACAATTCCACTTTGCTTCTTAGTTTTGGTAGTTTGGCCACTGTTTCTGTCGTTAAGGTATTCATTTCTTCACTGAGCCTGTGTTTTGACTCAGAAATACCTCAATAATGAAATGCCTCAATCATAGATGTAGATTAAAAAAAAAAAAAAAAAAGGCAAACTAGTAAAATAATCAAACAATAAATATACAGGATTTGATTTATTCCACAAAACCACAGATTGAATCCATAGTTTTTGACGAGTGGGATCATGGGAGCTGCTGTTTCCTCAGCAAGTGGCGCTAAATCTATAAACGAGGTAATGTATTAATGGTTTATTCACCTTACATTGAGTGATACACTATCAGACAATGCAGATGAACTGCTGTAGACGACAGTAATAATAATGTGACATCACCAACAGGCCACTGTTTTGCAGAAGAAAATCACACATTTCATAGAATTATACCATTGTGGGAAATATTTAAAATGGCCGAACTAGTAACCATATAATAATGTTCTGGTGCTTTTTAGATGCATATTATTTAATACATAAATCTTACAGATCGTGCATTTCGTGAATTATTCCAGTGATCAAACAGAATGGCGATAACTGAAAATATGTTGAAATTCAACCTTTAAATGCTGCATTTTATTACCGGTGATGATATTATCATGAATCATGACAGTGTAGGAAGGTATAATGTCAGACCTGCGGAAGGTTATTGCTGTTGTTCCACCACAAATATTAACTCTGTCAGTGTCAGTGTGTATCCAACACTGTGGAAATGGAGAAGCTCTGATGAATCTTGACACGGCACATGTCTGTCATCATGTCGTGTACTGATAACAGAGCGTTTAACAGACCATAACACAGCCAAGACCCAAGAAGGGAGTTAAACTGTACTGGTTTTACATTTCCAGCACGGCTAAAAAAAATAAATAATAATAAAATAGTCCAATTCAAGTCGGTTCATTTGTCCGAACACTACATTAGCAAAAGCACATATAGTCCTCAATAGCGTCGTCGTAGATCAGGGGTGTCAAACTCATTTCAGTTCAGGGGCCACATTCAGGTACATTTGATCTGAAGTGGGCCAAACCAGTAAAATCATAATATATAATAATGTCAACTCCAAACTCTTCTCTATATTCTCAGTTGATCATTTACATGTGTGCATTATAACTGACAGATAACGTTTAAGAACAGGCAGAATATTATTGAAACGCTGACTTAAATGCAATTGAGTCATTTCAGGTTGGTTATTTGTTCAGGTCATTCATATTCTTCCAAATGTATTTTTTGTTTTACTGTGAAAACATGACAACATATGGAGTTAGGAATAGTTCTAAGTTATTATGGTATGTATTTTACTGCTGCGACCCACCGGAGATTGGTCTGAATTTGGAACCCAAACCAATATATTTAATATATTTTCAGTGTAGTTTTAGCATTGTACAAATCCATCCCAAGGGCCAGACTTGCACCTCTGGCGGGCCGCATTTGGCCCACGGGCCGCATGTTTGACACCAGTGTTGTAGATAAATTGATTGCTAACGTTGGACGTTGGTCTGCTGTAAGTTTGCGATTATATACTTGCTACTATGGTTGCTATGGTAACTTTCTATTTCCGTTATGTTCAACACACCGACCCCTCATGTTGGTCAGAGCACAGTCAACCCACAGACCCTTCAACACATCCAGCAGGTTTGAACATGTGTTGCACTGCTGGCATTGTAACCCTTCATTTCAACTCTGTATTAAAGCACTTTAGATGAAGCAGCTGAACTCTGTCCTGACGTTTCAGCATTTGAACAGATACAAACTGTGGCCAGTGCTACCAAAGCCCAGGATAACACTGTAAAATGTGAACATAAAGGTCTCTGAGACAAACACACCGAGCTCGAGGTGGTGGTGGTCGAGGCAGGCACTGACACGACGCCGGGATTGATCCCTCCTCCAGATCTGATGTTTATCAATTTACTGATTGATTTTTTTTTTTTTGGAATATTTTATTTTTTTATTCTTCATTAGACAACATTACATCACACAACAGTCACATTTGTTCACCACCAGGCCACGCCCCCACCCACATTAACAAGGCCAGAGGCGTCAGCCAAGACAAAACCCAAACAAAACCCGAAACCCAAACAGCACAAGACAAGACAAAACAAGGACAGAAAAGACCAAACGTTGACAATACACAGTACGCAGAGAGACACATGTTAACCTCACACCCCCTCCATCACACATGTACAACTACAGTATATGGAGCTG
>JAPTHA010000018.1:33502-43796 GCA_029814585.1 Gymnapogon annona | reverse complement strand
TTCAGATTAGTAACTGTAACGGGATTACTACATTTTCAAAGTAACGCGTTACATTACTGCGTTACACAAAAAAGTAACACTGGTCATATTCAATTGAAGCCCCATCCAAAAAGAAACTAAGGACGTAGGAGTTCTTCTCTTTTAAACTAACGATCCATAAACTGAGAACAGGGTTGCCAGTAACTCCCAAGTTAACACAACAAAAAAGTGCAAATGACAACTGGAGGCTCAGGTCGGTTGTGCTCGTACAAAAGACCACAGCTTTTCCTCTCCGGCTTCACATGCAGGTCGTCTTCTTCAGCCAATTGGCACCAGAGGAAAGGAAATACAGAGCGTGCAGTTTTGGAGACACATGTAACACCTCCACCCGTGTTTGTCCAATGATGGGAACGCCACTGACCCGTCCGTAACCCAGGTACACGCTGGCTTTGACAACAGCCATTACATCAGCTGGGTCGCGAACAAACAAAATATTTGACTGATGAATACGAAAACCTCGCGGACGGTGTTGAGAGTGTTTGGGTAAGTTGCAGGAGACTTCAGAGCCAATGGCAACATGGAAATGCATTTTCTTTTCAGTCACGGCTACATCCTAATAAAAGCAGTCAAACTCATGGTGATGTTTCAATCAGTTGCTCTGCTTTTAGTCACATTTTCCATTTGCACTTTAAAGCAAAAAAAAAACAACTGGAGATGAATAAAATTAGCAAAAACCGTGACATATTGGGAGGAAAAACATTTTTAAGGTTGATGCTTGGGAGATGGGAATAGTTGTCAAAACCACTTTTAGGAATAATATCTTTATATTCACCCTAGAAGTTCAAGAACGGACAGACTAAATGGGAAACAATCCAATCCGCTCGTTCTGTTGATGGAAAAACAACAAATCTTCGGCTAATTAGCTTAACCATTAAATACATGTGTCACTGAGAGCCTGTGATCTTTTCATGGTTGTCAAACGTACGGCCCATGGACCAAAACCTGGCCGCCAAAAGGGTCCAATCCGGTCCATCGGATGAATGTCATCATCATCATCATCTTCCAAAGCCACTTTATCCTTTGCAGAGTCGCGAGGGTCATTGGCACCTACCCCAGATACTCAAGGGTGAAGACAGGGGGGGGAACTTGGACAAGTCGCCATTCACACAAGCTGGAGGTAAGGTGGGTGAAGTGTCTTGCCCAAGGACACAACGGCACATGATCAGGAGAGAGCAGGAATCAAACCTCCAAATCTTAGGTTTCCAGATGACCTGCTCTACCACCCGAGCCATGGATGAATGTTTGAAAAGTAAAATTGACACTGAAGATGTCAAGAATCATTTTAGTGCAGATTCTACATTCAGGTCAATTCCATCTCCAGTGGATCGGACCAGTCAAATACTATAACAACCTATAAATACTGACGACTCCATATATAGCTTTTTTAGGTTTGTTTTGGTGTAAAAAAAAAGTACTATTGCATTTACTTGGGCTTTGGCTCGACTTTAAGTCTTCAGTTCTTGCTCTTTGGTCCCATGTTAACGTTACTGGATCATGCTGTTCCTCCAGTGGTGCTCGGCTGGTCCTGTGTTTAGCAGACATCATATTTGTGAGACAATATGTGCAGCGTTTATGGCCTCATAGTCCATTTCTCTGATTTTTCACTTGCTTAACACACCTCATATTGTGCTCTAGTTATTGTAACATTATGTTTTTGACCCAGAAACGCCCAGAGGTGTGTTTGTGGCAGATCCTGGATGAATATTTCTCTCAATGTATTTTTCTGTATTTAATTCACTGATCATATAGAAGTTCAGTTTAAATTTTCGGATAATTTGATTAAAGACACACAAAACTGAAGGAAAAGTGCATTTTTCAGTAAAATACATCGTATATCAGTAACCAAACATCCACCCAGTATGTCCATCCACTGGGGATTTGCTGCTGAATGGGTGTTTTTTAGACGTTTCCCTCTTCCATCACAGCTGGTTCAGTTAATGGTCAGCCTATCACTGAGCTCCGCTGAAGACTGATAACCACGTAATGGCGTCCAGGTGTGACGGCAGAGGGAAATACCCGCCACCTGCAGGACACCAGCCCTCGGGGACCAGGGACAACCAGCCCTGTTGTAGTGGAGGACAGTGTTTCCACGGTAACAACGAAGCCTCTGAACTTCAGAATGACCCTGAAAAGATGAATAACTGTATTTTACACCAATTATTGACGTGTATTGATAGTATTAGTGGATCGACAGCTGATGAACAGTTTAGATCAGCATTTGCTTTGGTTGCCATCTGCTGTTTGGATCTTCATGGGTTTAAGGGAGGGATCGTGCTGAGTACGGCTCAAGCGTAACATCAAGCCTCGAGTTCTGACCCACCCAAAAAAAAAAAAACCTCAACACAAACACCATGTAAAACAAACTCCAGTGTTCAGCTGCTGCGTCGAATGTCTTTTCACATATATCAGGTTTTAAAGACAGATCTCTGGATTTCCTTTACACCGGCTTTAACTAAATGGCAAATATTGGATTGGAAACCCACTGAATCCCGTCCTTTGAACCGGCTGACTGCTCTTTACTGTGAAGTGCTTGCGGTCCAGTTCTGAGCATCACCTCTGTAAGTGACGGATGTTTCTGCCCAGAGCGTGTAAAACGTTCCTAACCTCGGACCGTCCTGTCCTCTAATCGCCGCAGCGAAGAAAAAGACGATTTCCACCGGCGTGACACCAGATCTGCATGACCTGCCACTGTTATGTGGGGACATGCCATCACTGGTTGCCATAATAAATAAGCTCACCTTAGCTTTCACAAATAGAACCGACTTGAGCACAGTAACACAAACAGGAAACGTCCATTTACATGGCAGCTACCTCCAGCTAATCCATGACTCCCTCCTTATTTATACTCCATCTGGATATGATTTGGCTGTAGCGGGGGGAGACAGGCCGTCCCTATCATACTGCGCCAAGAAATTCTTTTCCTATTCGCTTTACTTCCTTGGGCAAATATTGAGAGGCTTTGGGGTGGGGGTGGGGGGCGGCTTCAGCAGAGGAAAAAGATGGAAGAGTGAGCTGAGCGATGAAAAATGGGCCAGAAGAAAGAGATGGCAAAGGGGTAGAAGAGAAGAAAAAAAAAACCTAGAAAAGTGCAGGAGAAAGTGGCCTTTTACCAAGCGACGAATACACGATGTCGAGAAAGCGATTCTGGAACGATATTGTCACGCGGGAATCTGCAAGGGATTGAAATGTTGAACCAACGAGTCTATTTCTGAAAGGCGCTCGCTGTTTGGGAGGAACTTTTTTATGGATAGTATGTTTTCCAGGAGAAAGGTGAGGAGAGTCGAAGACGGGGATGGAAAAAAAGGAAAGAAATAGAAAGTGGGGGGGAGAGAAGAAATTTGTGAGGAAAGTAAAGCATCTGGTTGTGATTTGCATGGAGAGGTATCTCCCCTGCTTTTCTCCCACAGTATTGTGCTTTCCTCCGACAGACTGACAGAGCTGCAGGAGGTGAACGCTGCCAGGAAAAATAGAAGTACAGGCAGAGACTTTGGGAGTGGAGGATGGGGAGGAGGAAGACGAGGAGGAGGAGGAGGAGAGTGGTGGTGGGTTACCGTGAACAAAGGCAGTCAGTCAGGCCAGCTGCACAGGGCTAAAGTAACATATAGGCCGAACAGGCTCTAAAATAAACACAGGAATCAGAGATGGATGTCTGGCTGGCGAGCTCTCTGGGACCTACATCTGGAGGTCTAACGAGTTTCTATCATTAGACATCATTACTGTTACTCCTCCTTTTGCTCTGTACATGGAAAAAAAACCAAAAAAAAAAAACACCACAGTCGGGCACAAACAGCACCGCCAACATCAAATTGAGTGTCTCTGTGTCACAGGCTGTTGCTTTCTGATGATATTTTGCTTGTTAGTGGCATGTTTTAGCCTCGCTCATTAGACGCAGGAAAGAGTCCTGGCTTTTGGGATTCAATCCACACTTAAAGAGGACTGACTAGTTTCCTACTTGGGCCAATTTGTATTTTGTTTCACCCCATTGCGGACGCTTACGGTTCCTAACGTAATTCATGTCATCGTTAACACAGGGAAGACATCTGCTAACGGCACACAGAGGTGATACAGAGGTAATGCAAGTCTTGAGCACACTCAAGGCCCTACTTTTTGTTTGGAGTTGGACATTGTTTCCGCTGCGGGTGACTACCTTGAGAGCGTGTGTGTTGGATGAATAAGGTTCAGAACTTTTCTGAGGTAACAGAATGAGTAAACAATGGTTATGGTGGGGATCGGCAAAAGGCAACAGTGACATCATCTTTCTAAATGAAAGTGTATAAAGTATTGTACAATGTAATACTATACACCACTAGATATTGCCTCGAAGTGACTGGATAGCTCAGTTGGTAAGACATGGGGCTGGTGCATAGGGGACCCGGGTTTGATTCCTGGGATGACCGTCCAGTGTGGGTCCTTGGGCAAGACCATTCACGCCACTGACTACTGTAGCCACAAGGGGGCATGTGTCTCCTTATGATGGTTATAGTCCGGTTGTGTCAGGAAGGGCATCTGATGTAAAACTCCTGCTAAATCGAATATGGGAATTGGATTTTCTGTGGTGGCCCCGGAAGGGTAAAGCCAAAAGGACAAGATATTGCCCTGAAAAGTCCCGGCTCTCTTAGAACTGAACTTCCCTCTAGAAATTCTAAGTTCATCATTTTTCTGTATAGTTTTTCTTTTTTTTTTTTTAAAGGATAAAGCGGGTTTGGAAGATGAATGAATGAATGAATGAATGTTCTGAGTGTTGTGGTCAGTGGCCTTGTCCACACAATGACCTAAACAGAGATGTGTGTATGTGCATAACCACTATAAATACTGCAGTATATGTGCCAGGGCCTTCACAGTTTATGCTGGAACCGCTGGTTTTGCACGTACAGGTAAAAGGAGGGGTTATGACGACGTTGTTTCTGAAAAGATGCGTGTATGTGCTTCTCTTGTCAATATCAACATTAGTGAAGCCCCACCCCCCCCGTCATGGTTTGTTATTGACTTTCTTCTTCACTCTTTGTTATATTTGGCCACAGAGGTAAGAGTCACGCCCCCTAGTGGATTGACTGACCAATTGTCATTCCAGTGCAATAGATGCATCTGATGATGAAGGCAGTGATGCTTCATGCACAGATAGATAGATAGATAGATAGATAGATAGATAGATAGAGATAGATAGATAGAGTAGCAGAATACAAAGTGAGTATGAATGTGCCTTTAGGTGAACAGACAGGTCTTTGCTCAGAATAACTAGAACAGCTGGAAATAAAGCAATATTTACCATCAGCACTTGTCAAAGGTACTGTAATTACAGTTGTGTTGAAGGTCTTTTATAGAATGTTTGACAGTGCTGAGTACTTATTACTAAACTGCTCGGATTGAGGTTTTGAAGATTACCTTTCGCCTTTTTTTTTTCTTAAATATTTTATTTAGATTTTTCATTAGACATTTCCACAGTTACAGTGGCAGGAGACGAGAGACAGCACACAAAACATATATAAAGAAAACAAAACCCAAACACATAAATAAGTGAACCGCATGAGTCACGGAGAGCCATGTTGGAGGATTTTTCACCTTTATTTAAATCAGATTTACACTGATTGCAGATAACATACTAAAGAAATTGCAGTCAAGCCCAAGATCTCAGCGTCGTGCTATCCTTCTTTGGTGTCGACCTTTTTTCTGGGTAATTAAGTCTGTTTTTTTTTCTATATCCCGCGACTATGTTTGGAATGAGACTATTTTCCACTTTGTTCATAATAAAAATAGAACTTAACTTGGTCTAATGGAAAAAGTTGTGCAAGTTAATGGAAACATAACTGTAAAGTAAATGTAATCCACTCGGTCCACCTCATATCTTCCTTCTAAACACTTGTATTTATCTTTAAACACCAAACAAACCCCACAGCAGTAACATCTGGGTGGACTCAGCTTCACTTTGTGACTTTCTGAGATATTAGCATAAAGAGCTTCACAGAGGTAATCGACCGTTTCTGCGATAATTAGGTTTAAAACCCCCCAAAAGGGCATTTAAACCCTGACTGCTGTTTTAAAGGTAATCTATTTCCACACTACCCACAGTGTACTTTAACATGTGCTTTAACGTGGATGGATGACGACTCCGTCCACTGAACAACAAGACTGGATTTAATGAGTTTCCAGAGTTAAACTTCTGTTATTGGATCACCTTTATACATCAGTGACAATAAAAAACAATCAAAAATCAGCCCGGGGGGTGTGTGCGGGGGGGGGGCGGTGGACACCTACAAATATCTACTTTCTGATAAACGCAACCAAAAAAAAAATAATGTCATGCCATAACATAGATTGAATTCATCCGACATTCATTTGTTGAATTAGATAACTTGGAGTCTATTGAGTGTAAAAGTATTTATTAGCATTTCAATAGCGTAAGTAAACCCCCCCCCCTCCCCACACACACACACACCCCTCCATCTGTCTCCTCTCCCAGCTGTTTAATGGTGAATGGGTGAATTGAGCAGACAATGTCACACAGATTCTTCTTTTTTTGTCGTTGTGGTTGTTTTTTTCCCCACTTCAAGTCATCTTTTTTTTTTTTCTTTAAATGGAATAATGAAAGGAACAGTGCTTTCTGTCCTGCTGACATGCACAGTTGCATCCACAATTTACAGCTGACGCTAAGGGCAAATGTCTGACTGCCGGGGGAAGTGGAAAAACTGAACTTTAAAAACATAAAGATGACATTTATCTGTTCAGTAAATCCAGTGACATACTGTACATTTAGAGACTAAATTAGCCTGTGTCGCACCATTACTACACCAGTGGAGAGTCCAAACACACTTTTGTCCGTGTGCTTGTTAGCTTGTGCACACTGCGCCAGACGCTTTACAGTATCTGGCAGTCTTGTCAGTTAAATCCATGTTGAAATCCAGGAATCCAGTCTTACACACACACACACACACACAAATTATTTCAGGCTCAAGGGATGCTATTGGATTATCTGTTCTGTGCTCAACTTACACTCCATTTTCTTTTTTTGGTACGTTTTGCTTTTATAGTTTCCTAATCACTAAAGATTTCCTCATTAAATCCATTTTACAATAAACAGTAAGTAAATAAGTAAATTATACAGTGAAAATACTAAATCTGCAACAGCCCGTGTGCTCAGGGCCTATATCCACTTGTATCTAATGCTATTCTTAATCACCACCAGTTTTCCTTTTTTTTCTTTTTTACAGCAGGTTGTACATATAGTTCCATATGAGGGGCGTCGCAGGGTCTGATATCGTGACTTCAGCTGTGTTCTTAACTTAAAGAAGTAACCGTTTCATAGCATCCACGCCTTAACGTCCCAGAGACAGTCCGACTAATGGTTTTAGAGTTTTTGCATCTTTCTGTTTCTCAAGGACGTTTGGGTCCTAAGCGTCTACAGTCTCATCGGATATGCAGGAAACAGTGACGGAAAGTCCTCCTGGGGCCTCGCGGAGAGATTAGGGCCCGGGTGGAGTTACTGTAACAAAGACTTGGGTCATAATAGTGGACTTAAACTGTTATCCTGGATCCTCCACGTGCGCCGTACAATAACAATAAGATTGCTAGCATATGCTAATGTTTCCTGAGTTGGCTCCTAAATACTAACAAATGTAAATAGAGGCGTTCTCCCGCGTCTGAAGCTGCAATGATTTATCACATCTCTGTTTAATTAAAAAGAAAATGTGAAACTGCAAAATGAGGATGTGAATCTCGCATTTTGCAGAAAGTTTTGGAATATATAAAAAAAAGTACTGTGTCTAGGAATATCAGACATGATGAAAAACAGCGGACTGAAGATGAATCAGAGTCGCGTGGTGAAGTAGATATTTCGGAAACTGCCCGCTTTTCACTGGTTATAAAAGGATGTTAGGTTTTAGACTCAGTTTTCTAAAGATTAAAAGCTTCAAGAATAGATAATGGACTCAAATTCATTTTGCAAATTGGCATATTGACTCTGAAGTCCAGCGGGAAATGCATAAAGGAAGTAGCCCGTACTCTGGGCTCATTATGGTTTTATGGGGGGTTTTTTTCCCCATTGGTCCTCTGAGTAATACCTCTGAGATGTGAAAATAAGGACGTCGCTGAACAAAATCCAACGGGCTGAGAAACTAGTGTCCAAGACTGTTCTAAAGACAGACCTACGTTCACATCATCGCTAATAAACTACATTAAACCATTGTGAGAAGTTAAGCAATTTAAGAACCCAAACTCTAAATATTTGCAAGAATTAAACCAAACTTCTGCATAAGGTTACGAGTTCAAAACCCCCTGTTGGATGGATGCGTTCTTATTTGCTAAGTCTTTTGAGGGTTTGTGTCATAAGTGGAAATCACTGGAGAAGCTCCAATGTGCGGGTCTGAAGGGGAACATAGAACATTTATGAACTAAATTCCATAGACTAAACACTTAGAAAACCACACACACTAAATTCACCATTAACACACAGTGCACTGAAAACACATGAGAACCTAAGCTACAAAAAAAAACACCAACCTCGACATGAAAAAACAAAGCTAGAGTCCAGATCGACACAAAGGGGGGCAACGGAAGAGAAGAGTCCAGATCAGAGTCCAGTGTCAAATCCAAGAAATGTCCGGGTTATTGCAGGTTGGAACAGTGGGTTGAAGACGTTTATGAGGCCACGCTGCTGGCTGAGCAGACAGCTGTTAAATAGCGGTCTCATCGCCCGCTCAGACACACAGCCGAGCAGTGTGGCCCAGGTGTTGGAGTCCAGTCCTCGAGGGCCGGTGTCCTGCATGTTTGAGATGTTTCCTTCTTCCATCACACCTGCATGCAATGACATCGTTGCCAGACTTCTGCAGAGCTCGATGATGAGAGGATCATTGCTTGAACCAGGTGCAATGGAAGAGGGAAACATCTGAAATGTGCAGGACACCGGCCCTCGAGTGCCGGAGTCCGGCACCCCTGGATCAACACTGAGGTCTAGTCCCTTGAGGGAGAGGCCACGCCACAACACGGGTGGACCATTACAGTTTGTTCTGTTGTGACACCGTCTCGATTAATTCCAGTCCCTCGTCTTTGCACCTTCATGTGCACAGAGTCTCCACTCACATTTTCAAAACTCATCACTACTACCTGTATTCCCTGTTAAAGTGGCCCTCACTCCATTCCCACAGACTAATACACTGGTTTTTAATCTACAAGACAATCATTGACAAAACCCCTCCCTGCCTACAGTCATTAACCAACATTCATTCCACAAATCGCAATCTTCGATCCCAAAACTTAATCAACCTCTCCGTACCCAAAGCCCAAACCGCCTTCGGCCGAACTTCCTTTCAATTCTGAGCTGCCAACAATTGGAATCACCTCCAACTAACTCTGAAACTCTCTGTGTTCATTCCCCTCTCCACCTTCAAAACTGCAATACAGTCACAAATCAAACACCACTGCACCTGCCAGACACGTCACATCCATTACATTCCTAAATGATTATTTCTTTCTTTTTTTTTTCCCCTTCCGGGGTCACCACAGCAAATTCAATTCGCGTCTTTGATTTGGCAGGAGTTTTTACGTCAGATGCCCTTTCTGACACAACCCACTGCATGCTCCTTGGGAATCGAACCCATGCATTTCTAAATACTACGTTATTTTTTATGTCTCTAGATTGTTTTATCTGTTTCTTTTACTTGCGTTACTGTAATTCTTCGTGTTACTGTTCCAGTTCTGAACCAGTTGTCAGTGGACTTACCTGGAAAAATAAAGGATAAATAAATATAACACTCACACACACTGACAGGTGGTGGCGATGCTCATTATTCTTGTACTTGATCGTGTCATTTGAGTTTTTATGTGGAGCTTTTGGGGTTTTTTTCCGTAAACTTTCTAAGCGTTCCGTTTCTGCAGACCGAGGGAGAAGGTATGAGTCACACGTGACGTGGCACTCGCTGACGGTCAGCTGACAGCTGCGTTGCCCGGGTGGGTTGACCGCTTCCAGCAGGGCGGTCCGTTTGAGCTGTCAGCCGCCTCATCCATCCCCCAAGTCTGTGCCCGACACATATGGACTCTAATTCGCTGTGCTTCTCGCTGCCTGTTATCACCACTAATGAGCGTGTATTACGTCCCATATGTACAAATGTGACATAAAGAGGACAGCATGGAAGAAGTGAAATTCTCCGTCTTGATACTCAAACAGCGCCAACTTATGTCACATGTCGTCATTATGTGTGATTTATCAACATCTGCAGACAAAGCAAGTACTGTGAGGTAACAGATCCGTGCTCATAAATGGTTG
>JAPTHA010000018.1:8436-27286 GCA_029814585.1 Gymnapogon annona | reverse complement strand
TGAACTACGTATGTCACTTTATTTTGACCTTTGCATTTCTCCAATTACGGTTGTTATGCTACCACATACATCATTCATATTCCTTCACAGTTCAATTTGTTGGCTTTATTTTTATTCACTCCAATCAGTTAAAAAGAGTTACCTTTGGGAAGAGGGCAGCCATTTCTGTTACAGCCACATGTATCCTTTCTGAGCAGGGTATGAAGCTGTGAAGAGAGAACACCTGTACGTGAGCTCAAAACACTGATAACATTCACACAAATCCCAAAGTATGTGTTTGAAACATTACCTGCAACATTCCATGCAAGTCTGTTAATAGCAGAATGTGTCCAGTATAACAACACACCGTGCAAGTTTGGTTAAACCAACAGTTTTCAACAAGATCAAAGCACACATTTTTAGCCTGGTTAAATATAAGCATTTTAATGTTTATTTATACATCAATGACAAATACTAACTACAAAATCTGTGTAATAAAAGCCTTTGCACAATTAAACTACGTGGAAAACTTACCATTCATAAACTACATGAAAAATTTCCCATTACACCACACTGGTTCAGCTCTATATACCCAAGCAGGGCTTGTAGGACTTAGGAGGTCAGAGGTCAACATATGTTTCTATGTGACCCATGCGGTTCACTTATTTCTGTGCTTTTTTTTGTCTGTTGTCTCTGATCCTGTCATTGTGGGTTGTGAATGTCGTCTTGTAGTGTATGAATGTAACTGTAATATTGTCTAATGAAAACTGTGAATAAAATAATGTAATAACAAAAAATATAAATAAAAGACACAGTTACATTATTCTTGAAGATTAATCAGTGTGGGAAATATTATCTGTCACAGAGATTAATGTGTCTCCTCATACTCATGGAATCATGCAGTGTTAAAAAGAAATGAGCTCAAACCAGTCCAATCAGTCTTAATTGAGTGTAGGTCACTGGACTAATTCATCTGGAATAAATTTGATTTCACTTATTCAAGGGTTTTTAAGTCTGTTGTCTCTGATCCTGCCATTGTTGGTTGTGAATGTCGTCTTGTAGTGTATGAATGTTACTGTAATACTGTAAAAACATATAGCTTTTCAACAACTACCACAATTCAAATTTTAAAAAAAAATCCCCACAAAAAATCTAAATCACATTTTGAAAACAAGGCAAAAGACAACAGCAACCAAGTTACAAAAAAAAAAAAGAAAAATATAAAGAACGTGAGAGAAAAAAAAGACAGGTTGTTAGCAGGTGAGACAGAAGAGATGGTGTGAGGGAGAGGAAAATAAAACTGTGCCTGGGAGGCAGGGACAGAGGCCAGAGTACCAGGAGGAGGGGTCGGGGGAGCGCAGGCTCAGCGGCTGCAGACAAGGGGGGGCCTTCTCAGCCCAAGGAACCAAAGTGCTGAAACATCCCAGGCTGTGCCTGAGCCGACGTACACCTTCACGTTCACATGGTCTGCTCAAAAAGGTGAGGGGTGTCATGACAACAAAACATCACAGAGAAGCAGAGTGGGAGTCGAATGAGAGATAAGAACGAAAACAACGGACACACGATGGGAAATAAGGAGAGATGAAAGCAACTGAAAATGACCTATTTAAAAGCAAAATGAGGAGTAAAGGTCTGTACGCTGGTAGAAGTATGACATCATACCCAAGCAGAGTTCATGGGATTCAGGAGGTCAGAGGTCACATATGGACAAATGCCTCTCTATGACTCATGCAGTTCACTTATTTATTTATTTTGTCAATGTAAATCTTGTTTTTTTGTGTTCTTTGGATTTGTTTGTCTGTTGTCTCAGATCCCAAAATACAATATCAAGAAAAATATCATACCATAGCTGATCGTGTAGTAAGTCAGAGGTCAACATGTGTTTCTTTGTGATCCATGTGGTTCATTTATTTCTGTGTTGTTGTTTTTTTGTTTTTTTGTTTAGTTTTGTTTTTTGTCTGTTGTCTCTAAATTACGTCTTGTACTGTATGAATGTAAATGTAACATTGTCTAATGAAAAGTATAAAAAATATATATATATAAAAAAAAATAATTAACCTTAACCCCACCACACTGGTTTAGCTCTATATACCTGAGCAGGGCTAGTAGGACTTAGTAGGTCAAAGGTCAACATATGTCTGTATGTGACTCATGGTTAATTTATTTGTTATTTATTTTTGTCATTGTACCTGTTTGGTGTTTTCTGTATTCTTCATGTGTGTTTTATTGATTTTTTTTGTCTGTTGTTATCTGAACAACTAAATATTTAAATATTAAATGTTACTAATGGAGTACTGCAGTGCCAGGGTGTCATGGTCAGCGTCATGGACTGGACCAGGGGTTACTGCAGACCCGTAGGACTTTTTGCAGGGTACACAGCACAGCGTACATTTCATGTCCAGAAAAGACATTACATATGAGCAAATATATAATAATGAGGCTTCTCCTTGCATCCCGCTGTCTCAATTTTCTCTGTTTATTTGTTTTTGTCATTGTTAGTTGTGAATATCATCTTGTTGTATATGAATGTAACTGTAATATTGTCTAATGGAAAATCCAAATAAATTTAAAATACATCTATATATGTATATATATGTATATATTTATATTTCCTCCTCATAACCTGAAGGATGTCTAAGGTCAACACATGACTACGTGACTCATACGGTTCACTTATTTTTTTGGGGGGGGGTTGTTTAGTTTTTTTGTCTGTTTTCTCTGAATCTGTCATTGTGGGTTGTGAATGTCGCTGTGAATTATTAAGTGCAGCAAAAATCTGCAGGACAGGTGTAGAAATCATTTGGTTTATTTCACTTATTTATTTATGTATTTATTTTTTATTGTACCTGTATTGTCGGTACTGTTTTTATCGTCTCTGATCCTGTCATTGTGGGTTATGAATGTCGTCTTGTAGTGTATGAAAGTAATTGTAACATCGTCTAATGAAAAATCTAAATAAAGTACTATTAAAAAAAACAACTCATCTCCAGATTCTGACCTTTCGTGTTTGTTTTCCTGTGCCGCTCGCAGCAGCTCCTGGATGTTCTTGGTGATCTGCTCGGTTTTGCGGATGACATCTTCTGTGCTGGGAAGTGTGGGGTCTGATTCCACCTCTACATCATCTAGCTCAGGGATAGAGCTGCCCTCCCCCAGCCAGCCGCTGCTCCTCAGTCTCCCTTTCCTGCACACACTGAACATCATAACAATTACTGCCAAAAACATTTCCTGAGGCACAACTGCACTTGATACAACTTGACATAAAAACATAATCAGTCCAATTGAATCAAAAAAATACACACGATTGTCCTTCAGGCTTCAACGACTCATGCAGTTCACTTATTTATGTGTTTTATTTTGTTTTTTGTCAATATACCTGTGTTTGTTTTTTTCAGGCTCGTTGTGTTTTTTTTTTGTTTTTGTCATGGTTCCTATTTTGTGTTTTTTGTGCTCTACATGTGTGTTCTGTTTGACATAAAAACTGGCATTTAGTAAATATAATAAGGGTGAATCCACTGTGTATGTAACTTTATTAGCAGTAACAACACAACATGAGTAACGGCCTCTCTACAACAAAAGAAATCAAACAAAGACATTTGTTTTGTGATCATTTTTCCAGTTTGCGGTTTCAATTTAGCTAATGGTAATAATGTATTATGTGTTAGTGTTAGAACAGCCATTTGAAGAAGGTAGTGGATGTATAGTAGGTAACACATGCGACCATCTGGGCATGACAAAATAGACAGAATCTGTTTTTGTTTTTTGTTTTTCAAAATAAAACATCATACAGATTCCCATAATAAATAAAGCATAAATAATGTAAGGTATTTTTTTTTGTCGTCCAGTACTGATGGGACCCACCAACCAGTACAGATCCATAGTCCTGGGGTTGGGGTCCACTGTTGTAGTGTATAAATGTAACTGTAATACCGTCTAATGAAAAATCAAAATGAAATAATATGTTTTGAAACTGGCATCAGTGCAAGTGTGTCAAAACACATGTATGATTGTCCTTCAGGCTGCAATGAGCAGATGTGACCTCTTACCCTGAGTCGTCCATCTCAGACTCATTGAACGTATTATCGTAGTCACTTTCAGGCATACTGCTCTGCTTCTCTAACTTTGAGGCCTATGGGAAGAGCAGAGAAAAGGAACACAGATGAAAAAAAATTGTCTATTCAATATGTCCCATTACAGAGACACTACAGACCAAAGGCAGTGGTTTAAACGCTGCTTTTATATTCACAGAGGAACAAATAAATGTACATTCACGGCGTAAACAAATCCTATTAGAGCACCACCGCCAACAGCGTGCATCGATATTAAACGACTAAAAGCCAAGTGAAGCTGTAAAAGCCAGAGAACAGAATCAACCCAAAAGCTTATTTAAATGTCAGTTAGTGAAACGGATTATGCAAAATATCGTCAATATAGAGTTGCTTAAAATTCACCTGGTGTGCTTAGGGATAAACATTCTACTGCTTTATTCCAGTGAATGTGACCCCTTGTTGGATGCTTTGGTTGGTGCGTGTGCGTGAAAGCTTTAGAGTCCTGGCTGTCAGACGACTGTCCTCGAGGGCCGGTGTCCTGCATGTTTTAGATGTTTCCCTCTTCCATCACACTTGGATGCGATTCCATCATGATCAGGCTTCTGCAGAGCCTGGTGATGAGCTGATCGTTGATTGAACCAGTTGTGATGGAAGAGGGAAACGTTTAAAAGACACAGGACACCAGCCCTCAAGGACTGGAGTCCAACACGTGCTTTAGACTCTTTAGAGCAAGGGGTGTCAAACTCATTTCAGTTCAAATCATAACACCAGTCAATCATAACACAATAATATATAAAGAATGTCACTTCTAGACTAGAGCAGGGGTGTCAAGCATAGGTAGATAGATAGATACATGTGGATCGGGGGCCAAATTTGGCCCAAAAAAGGATCCAGTCTGGCCCTTGGGATGAATCTGTGCAATGCTAAAATTACTCTGAAGACATTATCAATATTAGTGCAGGTTCCAGTGGATTTCAGGTGGGTCACACCAGTAAAATACTTATTAAGATAACCAATAAAAACCCACAACTCCAAATATTATCATGTATTTACAGTAAAACCAAGTGCAATTTTGCAAAAAATGTGAATAAGCTGAACAAAAATGAACAACCTGAAATGACTGAAGAGAAGTACAATTTTAATAATATTCTGCCTGTTAAATCTGATGCTTAGGTTAAAATGTACATGTATCAATGATAAGCTGAATATTGTTAAAATTACACTTATCTTTCAGTTTGTTCATGTTTATTCACATTGCTTCAAAGGGTAGTTTTTAGATGTAAGCATTTTCAGCATGTAATATGATTTTTTCACTGTAAAACAGAGAAAAGTCTGTAGTTTACATTATTTATATACCATTATGTTATTATTTTACTGGTTCGGCCCACTTCAGAGCAAATTTATGTGAATGTGGCCCCTGAACTGAAATCAGATTGACACATCTGTTCTTGAGTGAAAAAAGTTACATTTTATGATGAAAATGTTTACAGCCCCATACTATTCTAAAATCGTGCGAGACAAAACAAACAGAAATTTCTTAAGAATATCAAGCGCAATTGTAACAATATTATATGTCATTTGATCATTTACGTGTCCACATCATAACTTACAGATGACTGTGGAGCTACAAACACACAACACACTTAATAACAGATACAATTCTGCTTCTCAAGAGATTTCCAGTTCATATTTGTTCAGATTATTATTTTTTTGAGAAATCAGCTTGCTTTAGTATAAATAGAGGCAAAATTATATGACAATGTTTGGATTTTCAAAGACGCCAATTTGGAGTTTTTATTATAATAGTTTTTATTGGTCTGACCCATTTGACATTTAATTGGTCTGAATGTGGAACCTAAACAAACATTGTTAATATCTTAAGTCTAATTTTTGAATTTCACAAATTCATCCCACGGGCCACATTCGACCCTTTGGTTGGCAGGATTTTGGCCTGGGGCCACATGTTTGTCAGCCCTGCTTTAGAGGTAAGTACAGGCTCATGGATGACGAATACACAGGAGCATCTGAGAAAAGCATCAGGCTCAGCGGCTTTGTCCAATTCCAAGTTTCACTGGAAACATCCATGGACACAAATGAGGGGGGTGGGATTACGGGATTACGTCAGTACAATGAAAGCCTTACTCATTCTCCAAACTGAAGGGGAAGTAGAAACCCCCATGAGAGTCATCACTGAGGATGGGATACCAGGGGTTCACATGATGTCATCAACAAAACACATGATGCAATGATGACCCCACGAGCATACCATGTGACTTCAAATGTACCGTGGGGCAAAAAAGTATTTAGTCAGCCCCAATTGTGCAAGTTCTCCCACTTAAAAAGATGAGAGGCCTGTAATTTTCCTTATAGGTAAAACCTCATTTATGAGACAAAATGAGAAAAAATCCAGAAAATCACATTGCCTGATATTTAAACAATTTATTTGCAAATTATGATGGAAAATAAGTATTTGGTCAACAACAAAAGTTTATCTCAATACTTTGTTATATACCTTTTGTTGGCAATGACAGAGGTCAAAGTTTTCTGTAAGTCTTCACAAGATTTACATACACTGTTGCTGGTATTTTGGTCCATTCCTCCATGCAAATCTCCTCTAGAGCAGTGATGTTTGGGGCTGTAGCTGGGCAACACGGACTTTAACTCCCTCCAAAGATTTTCTATGGGGTTGAGATCTGGACATTGGCTAGGCCACTCCAGGACCTTGAAACGCTTCTTACAAACCACTCCTTCATTGACCGGGCAGTGTGTTTGGGATCATTGTCATGCTGAAAAACCCAGCCATGTTTCATCTTTCATGTTTCCTTTCAGTCATCCTGGTCCCTTTGCAGAAAAACAGCCTCAAAGCATTATGTTTCCACCCCCATGCTTCACAGAAAGTATGGTGTTCTTTGGATGCAACTCAGCATTCTTTCTCCACCAAACACGAGAAGTTCAGTTTCTACCAAAAAGTTTTATTTTGGTTTCATTCTGACCATATGACATTCTCCCAATCCTCTTCTGGATCAACCAAATGCTCTCTAGCAAACTTCAGACGGGTCCAGGCATGTATTGGCTTAAGCAGGGGGGCACATCTAACACTGCAGGATTTGAGTCCCTGACGGCATAGTGTGTTACTGAAGGTAGCCCCAGATGGAGGGAGATTACCAGTGGTTTTGTATGTCTTGCATTATTCTAGTAACTGCTCCCACAGTAGATTTCTTCACATCAAGCTGCTTACCTATTGCAGATTCAGTCTTCCCAGCCTGGTGCAGGTCTACAATTTTGTTTCTGGTGTCATTTGACAGCTCTCTGGTCTTGGCCATAGTGGAGCTTGGAGTCTGACCATTTGAGGTTGTGCACAGGTGTATTTTATACTGGCAAAGAGTTCAAACAGGTACTATTAATAGTGGAGGACAGAATATCCCCTTAAAGAAGAAGTTACAGGTCTGTGAGAGCCAGAAATCTTGCTTGTTTATAGGTGACCATATACTTATTTTCTACCATAAGCGGGTTTGGAACATGAATGAATGATTGAATGAATTTGCAAATAAATTCTTTAAAATCAGACAATGTGATTTTCTGGATTTTTTTTTCTCATTTTCTCTCTTTGTTGAGGTGTACCTAAGATGAAAATTACAGGCCTCTCTCATCTTTTTAAGTGGGAGAACTTGCACAATTGGTGGCTGACTAAATACTTTTTTGTGCCACTGTATGTCGTAGGTTAGATCAGTGCTTCTAAATTAGTTTCTCTTATGCCCCCCCCCACCCCCAGAAAGACGAAAACATGCCTTTTGCAACTATAAATACCATCATTTGTGTATAAGTATGTAATTAGAGCCTTATAAGTAGGTCCTCTGCTATGGTGTGGGTTTGTTTTGGCCTTCTATGACGCCAACATGCTCGCTGCTTTACTGTGGTAGCATTCACAACATGGGATGAATGTTGTCAATATTCACGTTTGCACCCAAAAAAAAACTAGTGTCTTATCAGCGTGATTGGGGTGTAATGTCTTGAAGTGACGCCTTCAAAAATTTGTCTTCATGCTGTCCACTGTTGTCCAACATTTTTAGACCCAAAGCCCACTGGTCTTTCCTGGTCTCCCACCATAGTCACAGTGAAGTGCTACATACTCTTGGTCATGTTTCCTGGTCTTAGCTTTAGGGAGACTTTGGTTTGTCTCATTATCATCGTATCTCTCTGTCTTTCTTTTCATCTCTGCTAAATATTCATAATCAGTGTATAAAACACCTCCCGGCTGGATGGCTCAGTTGGTAAGGCACCGGCTGGTGCATAGGGGACCTGGGTTTCCCGGGATGACCATCCAGTGGGTTGTGTCAGGAAGGGCATCTCATGTAAAACTCCTGCCAAATCAAATGTGCGAAATGGATTTGCTGTGGCGACCCCAGAAGGGAAAAAAAGCAGAAAGAACTCATCGGTGTATAAAACACCTACATCATAGAGCTAATACTGCCTGCACACACTCTGACAATGAGAGCACCACTGACACCTACTGTAGTGGATGTAACATTACACTTTATTATAGTACAGCAAAAAAAAGCATGTTCCCAGGGTTACACCCTCCACCCCAATTACTTGAGAAGCACTGTTCTACAGGGATAAACAGTACATTTAATCCACACGTTATACTTCAACCTAAAACATTTTAACCAGAATCCTCCTCGGTTGTGCAGAACACAACACTGCAGATGAGAAGTCTGCCTCAAAAACACCCTTTGCCAGGAAATGTGATTATCTCATAGATGTTTAGATAAGTCTTTGTTCTGGCTTAACACAAGATCCATCTTTCAGGACTGCAAATATCTCCAGATTGCTGCAGTGTTTGGGTGTTACTGGAGGAAGTGAGAGCATGCTGTGGAAGCAAAATGGACAAGCAGATGATTCCTCTTTACACTAGAACAAACCCATGTGTATTTACTGGAGACAAAAAAACTAAGGGGGTCTAAATACATGTGATATGTTTTATTAAAATCCTAATATTTATTTACAAATATCTCATTCTCAAATGGTGTCTTAATATACTTGATACCTTTTAAAATGCTAACATTTAATTAGAAATATGTAATTATCAAACAAACACTGACAAACCCTTAAGCCAGGGGTGTCAAACATGTGTCCCGGGGCCAAATGTGGCCCGCCTAAGGTTCCAATCGAGCCCACGGGATGAATTTGTGAAATGCAAACATTACACTATAAATAATTGCAAAAATCCGGTTCCACAGAGACTAGCAAAATATTATCATGATAACCTAAATACTCACTACTACAAATTTCTCAGTGTACATGTTTTCATGTAATTTTTCTGCATTAGACTAAAATAAAGTCTTACTAAATGTTCTGTTTATTTGTAGATCCACTGTGATCTGTAAGTTGTAATGAACATGTATAAATTATAAACTGAGGTATAATATTGTTAAAGTTACAATTAAATTTCTTTGGAGTTTTGAAGTTGTTAATGTTATTTGCATTGTTTTAGAAGTAAACATTTGTTATAAGAAAACTTTGAAGTTGACATTGATATGTAATTCTGTTATTATTTCACTGGTCTGGCACAGGTCAGACCAGACTGGGCTGAATTTGGCTCATAAACTAAAATGAGTTTTGACACCCCTGCCTTAAGCGCTCCGACAGGCATTTCAGGACAGCTGCACAACCGGACTGTTGCACATCTTCTGAGGCGCAGGCTTCTGGAGCAAATGAAGAAAGTTTCCAAAACAAGCTGGCATTGAATCACAAAGCGCAACCTCCTGCTCAGTGTTCAGTGTTCAAGGCAGGGGTTTTACAAATGCAAAAAACGCACTTCGATTAGCTGTCGGTTTGATTAGCCGCATGGTGAGGATGATGCTGGTGTAGGGGAAACCGGTTGGTGAGGGATGGCTCATGCAGCAAAAACATGTCAAGAGCAGCGTATGGGAGATAGAGGGAGGCGAGGGGAAAGATGGGAAAGGTCTCCGGGTCAGCTTGCTCCATCTCAGGGTGTACTTAACCTTTTGTGTAATGTCATCCTTGGACCAAGACAGGGTAGATGGAAATGAGGGGAGGGATGAGGAGGTGGTCACAAAAGCTCCCCTTTCCGTCTAAAGACAGGGTTCACAAATGACATTTTAGGAAGATAGACGGTTTGATGGAAAAGTAAAACAACCTCTACAGCAGGGGTGTCAAACTCATTTTACTTCAGGGGCCAAATTCAGCCCAATCTGTTCTGAACTGGGCCGGACCAGTCCAATAATCACAGAATTACATAAATAATATCAACTCCAAACTTTCCTCATATGATGAAAATGTTTACGTCTACAAACTCTCCTTTAAAACACTGTGAATAACATAACAACCTCAAAACTCTTAAGTGTAATTTTTTCAATTTTATAATTATTAGTATTAATATTATGAACTCACAGACCACAGTGGATCTAAACATACATAAAATATTTAGTAAGAGGCAACATATTTCCCAAGTTCTCAGCCTTTGGGATCAATAAAGTACATCCATCCATCCATCTATCCATCCATCCATCTATATATGTATTGTTAAAATTACACTTAATTATTTTTAGACAATTCAGGTTGTTTATATTTCTTCGGGTTATTTATGTTTTTGTTGTAAAATGATACTTTGTTTTAAGTGTAAGTACAGGAAAATGACATGCAAATATTTACATTTCCACAGAGAACATTTTAAAATAGTGAGTATTTATAGGTTATTATGATAATATTTTTCCAAGTATATACGTGGAATCTGAACTATAATTTTTGCAAAAATCTTAGGTGTAATTTTTGAATTAAAAAAATTCGTCCCACAGGCTGGATTGGATCCTTTGACAGGCCACATTTGGCCCAGAGGCCGTAAGTTTGACACCTCTGCTCTAAAGTGATACAGATGTGATTTAATGTTTGATCAGATAAGGGTCTCTTAAAAGCCACATGAGGCTGATGGAAAAATATTTGTACAAAGACTATGAGTTTCAGGATTCAGAAGGGCTACTATTTCCGTCATCAGTGATCTACTGTACCTGACAAAAAAACTCATCTTTAAAAATGGAAATTTAAACGCATCTTCTTTTTATCTTCATTGTCCGAATCCTCAACAGTTCGACTTTAAAGCACGGTGTCTTTGTAAATTTAAGACTTCATAAATTGGTACAGTTAAATCCTAAGCAGCGTATGCACAACACAAATGCACAGAATTAGCTACTGTTTCAACAGGTAACGAAGCTTGAAGCGATGCCAGACAAATTCTGCCCAGGAGGTGGAGCTCCTGTTGGGTCAGAACTGTAAAATTACTAGATAACTAGACTTCTGAATTCTTAAAACTGCGCTAGACTTCACCCAACTGCAAAAAGTACCTTTACCTTCATCCAAGGAAAGAACAGAAAACACGAATATTCATGTAGAGTGTGAGGTTGTGAGTTTTGTCATGCACTACAAAAACACAGATTATTTGTATGGTACCTTTAATACTTCATCATAACACACACAGTACAAATTTTCAAAGTAAATCACTTTCACAGCATCTCTTTACAAATCTCATTAAGTGGACATCTAAGTTCTGTTTGACAGCACTCCAACAAACACCACATGTATGCAGGTCGTCATTTTTGCCTTAAAGACTGACAAAGTATGATGTGACTGGTTCAATCTGAACACATGGCAATGTTTGTCTGCTTTTAAACCGCTCTCTATCTGCCATACCTGAAAATAAATTACTCTGTGCCAAATGAAAAAAAAAAGCATAGGGAAAGGTGTGCAGACAGGGAGAGGACACGAGGAAACATCATGGAAACAAGGCATTGGAGAGGAAGATGCAGAGGAATGCAGGGTACAGGTCTTACTTACATGAGGTGGGAAGGGTTGCAGGGTGGGGAGACCCTCCTCTGGGTAGGGAGTTTCCCCTTTAGGGAGATAGGGCTTCAGGCCTGAGCCGGTCTCATACATAGACATTGGCCGACTGGCCCGCGCAGACTGTCGGCGTTTCAAGGCTGAGGGGCTGGAGGGATCAGGGTAGTCTGAACCGCTGGGGATCTGATAGATATTGGTTGTAACCTGCCGCCTGAGAGACGTGTTCTCGCTTTGCAGAGATTGCAGCTGGAAGAGATGGGTCAGCAATACTCAGCAAAGCAAGCTTTTCCCTATTCTGGTCCAGTCAAATACAGTAAACACATGAGTCATCTGCATATATACAATTCAACTGAGAGGGTCTTAAATAGTGAGAATAATGCACTTTCTCACTGAGAACCTACTCTTTAAATCAGGGGTGTCAAACGTGTGGCCCGGGGGCCAAAACCGGCCCACGAAAGGGTCCAATCCAGCTTGTGACACTAATTTGTCAAATGCAAAAATTATACTGAAAATATCTCAAGTGGATTGGACAAGTAAAATAATTGCATAATATAATAATCTGTAGATTATGACAGTTCCAAAGTTTCTCCTTTTTTAGTGTAAAACAAAATACAATTAAAACTTACTATTTCCCCATGGTGGGATAAATAAAGTCATATATCTGTAACTGGAATATTAACAATATTGGGCCAGTTACCAAATGTTTTATGTCTTTGTAGATCCACTGTGATCAGTACGCTAAGGTATAATATTGCTAAATCTGCACTTTTTTTTGCACTAAAAGATAGACAAAAAATTGGACTTTAAAAAAAAAAAGTATCAGTTAATATTCATTTTTGTTTGCACAGGTCTGGCCACCTTGGGTTGTATGTGGCCCTGAACTAAACTGACTTTCACACCCCTGCTTTAAATGGTTTATTTTCATAACATAAAACTGATGTAGTTATTTTTATTAAAAAAATGGAAGAACTTCCTCAAATGTAAATGTAGAAAAAACTTAAGCTGCATCTGAGTAACTATTTAAGTATATCAAAGAAATATAAAACATGTAAAAAAAATTAAAAAGGAGAAAATAAATATTATCAATATCACTTCTATTCTGTTTCAAGATGAACTCGTTTAATCATCTCTTTAGTGGCTATTGGAGACACTCCATCTACAGTATATTAACTCATCACTATCTGCAGCACGGGCTGCCTGTGTTGTAACATACATTGCACTTCAGGGCAGTTTCGCTCTTAGTTCAAAAATGCAAAGCAAGTGATAAGCAAGCAAGACTGTTGCGCAGATAAGCAACACAAGGGGCAGCTGAGGTCAGAGGTGTAGCTACAGACAGCCTCGAGAATTAAAAGAGCATCAGAGGCATTTGAGAATAAACAAAATCAAGAGGATTTTGTCAAGGATACAGTTAGGTAGGAAGAAATATGGATAAAAAAACAATGCAAGTCCTTGCATCATTACTGAAGAAAACAGGACAGGCAGCTGTAAGTACATACATACAACTACATACAGTAGGAGTGGTTTTATAAATAACCTCTGCTACTGAAGATCTGACCTTAATGTAAGCTGTTGACTTTATTTTCTCCAATAAATCTTAATCTAAATGTTTTTTCTTTGTGATGAATGTGTTCACGTATTAGTTAAGACATTGCCAAATCACATCATCATCATATTTGATACAAGAACACCACCAACAGATTCCGACAGACAAATGGTCGGCATGCTTATTCCAAATTAAAGCCAAATAACCCAACAAAAAAAATAATTTAAAAACAATTAAACTTACCTTGCTACAAGGGGCTCAACTGAACAACTATAAAAGATTTGATTTAAGTTGATGTAAATATATATAAACTGCTTGTGCAGAACTGATGAAAAAGGTGGACCATTTACTACGCTTTTGAAACGTTGGATGGTCATGTAACTGTAACACATCACACAAAACTGTATGCACTAAAGAGCCCCGATATCCAACAAAAAAACACTCCAAAATAAACACACAATACCAATGATGAAGCAAGACACACATACAACTCCAGATAGTTAACATTCGACTGTATGGGGATTGAAAACAAAAACAAAAAACAATACACTGTCAAATGTGCCATGCTTATGGTTTAAACATGCTTGTTAGTACCGTTAGATTGCGTAACCTTAACCACTATTTCTGAAACAAAGGTACCATATTTTCCGGACTATAACTTGCTGTTTTTCTCATAGTTTGACTGAGGTGCATCTTATAATTTCACAGGTTTGTTATTTTCACACTTACAACCACAAAGGGGCACGCCAGGCATCATCTCTGAAGGCCTAACCCAAATACTCCAGCCACTTGACGTCTTGTGAACTGGAGCTTTAAGGCAGTCTGGTGTCACCTGAGGGAGCCGTGCATGATGGATGAAGAGCACAGCCTCACGGCAGCTGGGAGGATTCACCATGCAACTTTCCTGCATGTCATTGGATGGATCGAGAAATCATGTCGGGATTTTAGAAAGGCCGGAAAAATTGAAACTCGGACTGATGCCGAGTCTGACGACAGCCACAGAGACAAGGAAGTGGCTCTTCGTCTACCTCCGGAGTTAGCGGAGTTGTTCAGAAGCAACACAGAGGATAAAGAATTCAATGGATTTAATGATTTGCAGTGAGATGGAGAGCTTGGTAAACTTGTTGGCATGTTCTTTATGCTATAGTTCTGTGAATAACTGCTAATACTGTATGTTACATGAACATACCAGACATGTATTCAGTTGATTGTCTATGCTTTATGTAGCTGAATATGCATCAGTGTGTATTGTTATCATACTGTATACCTATTCAGCCTTTTATTCTCTATTCCTTTGTTATTATTATGAAAAATCTGTTTTGGTCTCGGATATTGTAAAATAAATTTTTCCCCCAAAATGCGACTTATAATCCAGTGTGACTTACATGTTTTTTTTTCTTCTTTAGAATTCATTTTTGGCTGGTGCGACTTATACTCCGGAAAATACGGTCAATGAAACGTTTTTGCTTTAAACTAGAGCAAAGGAGCATATCAAATCTAAAAAACAAACAGGACAAAAATTAACAAAAAGTCTCCTGCTTGCATTTAGGCTTTGAAAATGACCATGCGGGGTGTAACAGAGGGTGAACCAGCGGGCCATCACAGCAGCCTCATCTTGCAACCCAGCACTGGTATGCAGGTAGCTTGGCCCTCATTACAAGCCATAGGCCAGGCCTTCACACCAGAGAGCGATCACACTGCGTAGGAGAAGAGCTCCACTTGACCACCGTCGCCCCTCCCCTCCCAGCCCCAGTCCGGCGCCCCGGTGTTAGTGATCTTATTGTTGGAGGGCAGTGGATACCTTTTTCTGCATCAGCCTCAATTCGTCGCTAAGGTTGTTGTTGGCTTTCATGAGCTGCTGGATCTTAGCTTCAGAGGCTGACAGGGCGTGTTTCACCTCCATGTACTCTTGCATAGTAACAGGGCTGTCTGAGAGGTCCGAGTCCAGGCTCTGGAGGATGAAGTGTTTGGATATGACAAAGGTAAAGGCACATCGAACAAGACAGAGTTTAACTGTTTAAATGTGCACAAATGAAGCTTTCTGTTAATAAATCTACCCCCGGTTCCCTTTTGTGTTCTTATGTTGTTTTGTGTCTGATAATGTACAGTTATTTTGATGATTGGTGATTGTGCTGATTTTATACATATAACATGGCCACTTACAAAAAAAAATAAAAAATCAGTGCTTGGAAATTTAAAACAATTTTAAAAACTGGTAGAAAAAAATGTGTCATGGAGGACACAAATGCCAAAGGCTCTGATCCGGCCCATGTGAAATGCGAAAATTACAATTTGAATTAAGGTTTCACATACATAGCAGTATAATATCATAGTAACCTATAAATATTCACAATTCCAATTTTCTCTTTGCAAATGTAAACATTTTCATATACTTTTCATGTATTTAACTTGAAACAAACAAAAAAGACTTAATATACTAAAAAAACAAACAACCTGAAATGTCTTAAGAGAAGTTTAATTGTAAACATTCTCTTACTAAGTGTTTTGTAGGACAAACTGAAACATAATATTGTTAAAACTGCACTTTTCTTTTCTTAAGACATTTTAGATTGTTAATTTTAGATAAAACAATATTGACAATGTTTTAAAGTACGGCTTGTACATGTAAACATTTTCATCATATAAAGAAAGTTTGGAGTTGATGTTATTTATATGGAATTATGCTATCATTGTACTGGTCTGGCCTCGTTTAGGCAAATTTGGGCTGAATTTGGCTCTTGAAGTAAAATGACTTTGACACCCCTGTTCTAGATACGGAAAATATGGAACCATTATTAAACTACATGGAAAATGTACCAGCTCTACTGTATATACCTGAGCAGGGCTTTAGGACTTAAAAGGTCAACCTGTCACTGTGAGCTGTGCATGTTGTCTTGTAGTGTATGGATGTAATTGTAATATTAGCTTATGAAAAATCAAAAATAAAATAATATGCAAGAAATGAGGCCACGGTACCTTTGTTCTATCTCCTTTGCTGGAGGGGACCTCCTGATCTGTATCCTCATCAGACGCCACACTGTCATAGTCGGGCTGGTCGTTGTCCTGGCTGTCGCTACAATGCCTGACAGGCACCGTCTTTAGGACGAGCTCCACATTATCTGTGATCAAACAACACAAAGTGGAAAAAAGTAACATTGCAATCAATTTGACAGATATTGTGATATGAGTCACTGTTTTAGTTTTCATATAAAAGGTAACTGTGCATTGCAAAAAAAAATAATCATATGTGGAGAATATGGATAATAAGTGTGTGCGTACTTCATTTAAAATGGTGCATTCACATTTCACCATTGAAGAAAAATTGCAGGCCCAGAAATCTGAACATTGCACTTGGCCCTGATGCAATTACAGCAACATTTCAATTAATTGTTCGGCACTAATTCAGAGTAAAAGACACCTATGCAGTTACATACTGACCTTTGGGACTGGCTATTGAATTTCCTTGTTGTCTGCGCTTAGCATCACTTAATATATCGATCACAAGTGTTGCAAATTCATGTGCATTAAATCTTGCCAGCTTCTGGCGTCCCTAAACAGGAAACATAGAATCACTTTACCAAAAACTAATCAAACATGTGCAGAGAGAACAACAGACACTTTCCCACAGAGTAGTAGCTTTTGTCTTAGTTTTAGTTCCTATAATGTGCCTGTAATTGAGGTGTAGGAACTACTCTCACCAGGGGAACTTTTTGGTTGTGCATTCACACAGGCAGTAGAACCACGGTACGGAGCGGTGTGATACTGTAATATTATACTGACTCCTCCAAAGCACTTTCACTCACTCACTCACTCACTCACTCACACAGACGGACGAAAAATGGTCTATATTTATGTTCAAAATGTAAGTCCACATTTGAATCATATACAATGCAAATGAGTCCAAGATCCTCTGTTAAGTGTTTAGTGGACAAGTTAACAGCAGAGTGAAGGTGGATTTAGTCTCATACATCCCGTAGTCATTGATGAAGAACACTGAATGTATGTCTCCACACTCCACATTCTCTTCTCTGTTCATGGACCAGACGTGTTTTTCTCCTCACAAGTTCACAGAGATTTTGATACAAGAGAAGAGGAGAACGCTGCAGATGACGTGGCAATGGGAAAGTTCAAAAGGTCACATGAAGTGTTTGCTATTGTTAACTAATAAATGTAATTGTTGTATGAACTGATGTATACTGTTGTATTAAAGCATCAGGACTTATGTCTATGACCGGATTCCACCTGCACTACATTCACCGCACACACTACAAGATTGGGAAATGGGCGTAGCCTGAGGTCTACCAATCAGCAAATACCCATACGATATACTTCCTGTAGAACTAACAAAGATCCTGCCTGTGATTAGGAGCTAAAAAGGTTGTAAGAACTATGGCCATAGTTCATAGTTCCTATGCTGTGGGAATGTACAAATAAAGGTTCTAGGAACTACAAAAGGTTCTTTCAGTGGGAAAGCGCCAATTGATGCATTTGCAAAGGCAGCTTGTACAGTTGTACCTGGTTTCTCGTTGACGAATACTCTGGATTCACAGGAAGGAAAGGCACCACAGTTGTTTCTGTCACAAGGGTGCTGTGATTCTGTGTAGCCAACCACACTAACCAGTACAAAAAATTTTTTATCTCAGAATGAAAACAGAAGATTTCAAAACTCTTACGTATAATATGTCATAACTTTACCTGCATCAGTCTCTCTTCTGTCCACCTCGTCATACACATCCATCGCCAACTCCTCAAATAAATGATTACTGAGCTGTAGCAAAAAATAAGCAAATTACACCATTAGACCCCACCGCCTTCCAATCAAGTTGTGGTTGAAGAAGTCAACATCTGTGTGAACCTGGAGAAAATAACCTACTGGATGAAAAAAAAGTAGGATGTTTTACAAGATATGGACACCACATTGGTTCAGCTCTATATACCCGAGCAGGGCTTGCAGGAGAGGTCAACCTATTTTGTGTTTTTTGTGCTCTACTTTTTTTCTTTTGTCATTGTACCCTTGTACCCCAATGTCTCTCTGTGACTCATGCGGTTCAGTACGTTATGTTGTGTTTCGGGGTTTTTTTGTCCGTTTTCTCTGATCCTGGCATTGTGGGTTGTAAAGGTTGTCTTGTAGTGTATAAATGTAACTATAATATTGTCTAATGAAGAATCTAAATAATTTTTTAAAAAAGTTTCCAATAATACTGAAATAATACTCACAGACTGTAGTTTCTTCTTTGCAGCCTTGGCGAGTTCTGACAAATCTAAACTGCTACAGTCAGAAAATGACATTTTTCAGTATAAGACGCTATAAAATAAGCGGTGGACACGATGCACACTGAAAAAATACTTACACGTTTCTTATCCATCAACAGGGAGCAATGAAAAAAAAGAAACATAATAATGCATAATGTGCATTAAAATGGGAGTC
>JAPTHA010000017.1:19482041-19495678 GCA_029814585.1 Gymnapogon annona | reverse complement strand
TGTTGTCTCTGATCCTGTCATTGTGTGTTGTGAATGTGGTCTTGTAGTGTATGAATGGAACTGTAATATTGTCTAATAAAAAAATCGATACTCTATTTTTCAAAAATAATGATCAGTTAATTTTTTTTTAGGAAACTCACGGCAACTCAAAAGTACAATTTGCATCGTCATGAACAGTGTGTTTCTCCTCAGTTTTGTCCATTTTAGAGTTTGTTTTTAACCTTTTAAGCCAAAACACTACTTTCCCTCATCCATACATGGGTATTTTCTGTCCGTCTTCTACGTCTCAATATGTGGAACATTACGTTGTTCTTCCGGTTTCTTCCACTTGGATTCGGGCCCAAAAACACACCTTTAAACTGTAAAGGTATAATGTCTTGATAATTATTAACACAGATTGTGAATGTTTGACATTATAGAAGCGTCTCCCAGTGCTAACAGTCTGGGTTTGTTTTTTTGTTTTTTTTTAAATGTCATGTCCAATTGGAGCCCACTGACTGAAGCACAGACACACACCTTTTGTGTTGCGTACAAACGGCCGGGAAACGCAATACGCAACGAGGTGATTTCTTTTATCTTGTACACAGGAAGGTCTCAGTGTTTAGTTGCTCACGTCCGGGAGTCGCACAAACAGCGTGTGCGTCATCATGTTACTGCCGTCACATCACGCTTCACAAATCTGTACCGTTAGAAATCGCCAGCTGGTTTTTCCTCTTTTTTTTTTTTTTTTTTCACACTATTTTTGATTTTTCCATTAGACAATATTACAGTTCCATTCATACACTACAAGACGACAGGATCAGAGACAGCAGAAAAAAACAGCGGCAACAACAAAAAAAACACACGCACACACAGAGCATGAAAAACACAAAACAGTTACAGTGAGGAAAAAAAAAAAAAAAAAAGAGAAAAAAATCCAACAAAAATAAGTGAACTGCACTAGTCACAGAGAGCTGTTTAGTTCTTCCTCATCATAAGTAGCAGTAATGGCTTGGACTTGTTTTTAAATTCTGGTGAAATGTTTTGACAAATCTGAGTCTGAGCTAAAGTTAAAAAAAATTAAGAAAAAAACCCCAAAACAACAATGTCACAACACAGAATGACAGGATCAGAGATGACAAAAGAAAAAAAATAATAAAAAATGTAAATAAGTGAACCGCATAAGTCACAGAGAGACATACAGTATGTTTACCACTAACCTCCTCAGTCCTACAAGCCCTGCTGGGGTATATAGAGCTGAACCAATATGGTGTACTGGTACATTTTCCATGTACTTTATAAGTGGTTCATATCTTGTAGTACATCCTACTTTTTTTCATCCAGTAGGTTATTTTCTCCAGGTTCACACAACTGTTGACTTCTTCAACCACATCTGGATTGGAAGGGGGGCGGAGTCTAATTTCCATTTTCAATCAATACATTTCTTAGTGATTGAATTTCTGTCAGTTTCTTCACATACTTTGACAGTTTTGAGTTTAGTTCCATGTACTAGTACACAGACTTCAGGGTCCAGTGGAAATGTGAGCCCATGGATATTCCAGAGAGTTTGAGTTTCTCTTTTTATTTAACAATGACATCAGTTGATCCCTTTACCTACAAAAAGCTCATGACTCAAAACTGTTGTTTTTACGGTAATACACAATGTCAGTGTATCTGCAGGTTTAAGGAAGTTAAATTTAAGACTTTTTCTGACCTTTTTTAAAGCCACTTTAATTAAATTTAAGACCTTTCATCTGCGAGATAACAAAGTGTGCATTTTATAAATTTGTTTCTGTAACAGCATCTGGTATGATTAGATTCCTTTAAAGGTGAAATTTCCTAATATTTTATTTGAATGAGAAATGAGAGATTTCATTTGATTTTATGTCCAGATGTTTTATTTGAATGAGAAATAAATACATCCGAATGTGAAATCGGAAGACATTTTGTTCCGCGTTCATCCTGTTGACATATAAAAAGGAGTGTTCTTGTATTATATAATCTGATTACTAATTAACCCTGACGGACAGGGACTTTGCCCCGCTATGAGGTCTTTCCAGTCCCCGACACAATAATCGCAGCTCTTCGGCGCGTATAATTGATTCTCCGCGGGAAAGAAAAGCAGTCAATTATTCATTCTTCTTGACATGCGTCCGGGCTGCTGACAAAAACAAGACTTAGCTGGAATTCCATAAGCTCCACAAACAAGTCGTATGTTTGTGTCGTGGCGGGTAATGTATGTCACACTAGTGAGTCATTTTCTCTGACAGCACCTTCCACCACCAACACCAATCAGCACCTTGTGACTGCGGATTCTTTTCACACCCAGTTCTCTCCACTGCTGTTAGCCGCGCTCCACCAGCGACTGCGTTTGCTAACGAGCCACATGTTAGAAATCTGACATTATACTGATCCGTTCGTAATGACAGTCCACACCTTAGCCATCAATAAAAAACAATATCCTGGGTTCTACGTCATGGAAGGAGGGCGTTTATTTGCTTTAACATCGGAAAACTCTTACTTCCTTAAGGTCTAAACTGTGGTTGGGTAAGACTTCTCAAGAGGTCAATGTTTCAATAGTAAAAATAAGGACATATTTGTCCGTTGTTCAAACCTCTGGAATGTGTTGTACACATGCATTTATATAAAACGTGCATTAAGAGGATTTTAGAGTTTTTAAAAGGTGGATTACTAGGATATAGCCTTAAAAATTCATCCAGGGTGACTATTTTATCATAAAATGAATACATTTCTTTAACATTCCTAATAGTTCAAAAAGGATCAGTAATTAAATAAACTGTTTAAGGTCAGGCTTGTGTGCATTTTCATTTTTTGTCATCCATGATTTTATGCATAACCCTAACCCTTGTTATGCAGTTTCAATACCCATTTATACTTTAAAAGCCATAAAACTGATTTAACGTGTACAGATAGTATCCACATAACCATAGTATACACTGATTAATATTGATTTAACATGTGTACAGATACATAACCATAGTATAGACTGATTAATATTGATTTAACATGTGTACAGATGCATAACCATAGTATACACTGATTAATATTGGAGTTAAACTGATGGATATTGTGTTTTGAATTGAGTTCAATTATTACCAATCCTTGGTCACATGATGTTTTGACACTTCAGATGCAGAAAAATGACCAAAAATTAAAATGTTTGAAGAAAGTTCAGTGGCCCTGTATACAGGGACGGTATATGACAAACATGTTATCTTTATATGTATTTTGTTTTGTTTTTTTCCAATGGATAAAATTCAGTCAGACAAGAAAAGGTAGGTGTCACATCTCTGACCCACTTACATCTGAACTACACCTTAATTTACCACTTAGAAGTAACTGGATATGTGGTCAGAGTAATATGGATACAGTAACAAAACACTCCATGAGACGACGCGCTGCCTGGACTTGTCTCGTTTGTTCTGGAATGCTGCTTCACAGGTTCTCAAACCTGATGTCCAAACTGAACAGGAAGTGACAAACGTATCGTATAAATGGTGGTTCAAGTCTGACTTTACAACCTTTGACCTCACCGCTCTTTGATGTGCCGTTCACTGAACATGTGGAGGTGTTGGACCATTAGAACCACATACAACAACGTGCAAATATATATAAAAATAAAAGCAATTTCCCTAAGGGGATAAATATAAATAAACTATTTATTGATTGATTGTAACAAAAATGTTCACAGTACAGCAGTAGATATTAATCGGGGTTTGTACACATTTTTCAACGTCAAATTCAAGCACTTTTAAGGGTCATTTTCATATTTTTCCAGCAGAGTACCTTATGACTGGGGTCAAATACATATACAGATGCGCTCATGATTGTTTTTCCACAGTGATGCACATTATATTATGATATAAGCATCTAAGATTGTTTTTCATAGTAGGTAAAAGGATAGAAAGTAAAAGAACACAAAGTTTTCAAAAGAACACTAAGCTTTACCCCCAAAAAGGGAAACCCCTTGGTGGTGTCCAGTGTCCACATCACACTGGTCTGTCTAATGTGGCGTATGTATCAGGTTATTCATCTTAGGACTGACCTTGAACACCAACACCAACACCAACACCCACACCCACCCCCACCCCCACACACACACACCTCTCATTAGAACGGCCCTGAAAGGCACATGACTGTTGGAGTGGGGTCACCGGCTGTTGTGTCTGTTCTGTTCAAGACAGGAGTTTTGCAGGGATTTGTTCCAGTGCTGCATCACTTCATGGAGCTCTGACCCTGTGAGTCTCATCAATGAGGCTCTTTCATCATCACAGTGTTCAGCTCCACCTTTACTCACCAATGCACTTATTCCCATGTATCAGTTCAATCAACCTGGAGAAAATAACCTACTGGAGGAAAAAAAGGAGTAGGATGTACTACAAGATATGAACCATCTATAAAGTACATGGAAAATGTACCAGTACACCACATTGGTTCAGCTCTATATACCCCAGCAGGGCTTGTAGGACTTAGGAGGTCAGAGGTAAATATTTGTCTCCATGGGACTCATGCGGTTCACTTTATATTTTTTTGTCAATGTAGCAGTTTTATGTTGTTTTTTTACCATTTGTGGGGTGTTTTTTGTCATCTCTGCATTTATGAACACAACTGTGATAATGTCTAATGAAAAATAATATTTTTTTAAAAAGCTTGTTCCTGCACTGATGCTCAGTGAACCACCTGTATTTATATAGCTATTAATTCAATTAAACTGACAACTCCAAACTGTCACAACTTTATCATAAAAAACAGCTTCAAACACGTGGCCCAGGGGCCAAACGTATAAATGAAACCAGAGGTATAATACTGTTAAAATTAGACTTATTTTAATGTACATGTATAAATGATAAACTGAGGCATAATATTGTTAAAATGACACTTATTTTTCTTCATAGTTTTGAGGCTGTTAATGTTATTCATTGTTTTAAAGGACAGTTTGTAGACGTAAACATTTCCATCATATGAGGACAGTTTGGAGTTGACATTGATATGTCATTCTGTTATTATTGTACTGGCCCCGCCCACTTCACACCAAACCTGGCTGAACTTGGCCCCTGAACTAAAATGAGTTTGACCCCGCTGCTCTTAGTCACGTTTTCGTATTTCAATACCGTTCTCATCGATAACTGACCCACACTCAGTTGCCGTTGTAACCGCGATGCAGAAATGATGACGCTTCTTGAGGGCGCCGCGTGTTTTCACACCTGTTATGTGATCTAACAGCCTGATCAATGTGTGGCAGCGAGGTGGGTGGGGGAGGGGTTTTCTTTTCCCGTTGGCTGCAGTGGGTCAGAGGGGTGTTATCTCGCAGGCAGCTGTGAAACGTACGACCAGCTCTCACCTTTTTTTCCACCGTGGTGACATCATCACCACGAGGTACGTCCACCACTTGTTTAAGCCCTGGGGCGTTAGGGGGAAACCGATTTGATTGGTGGGTGGACCGCAAAAACAACACGCTGCAGAACTCGACAAACTCTTGTCACACACACACTGCAACCTGTGTTTGTGGAGTTTGAGTACACGTGTCAAGTTTTTTGACTGTTTCAGAGCTGGGCCAAGGTGCAACGTGCCCTTGTTTACACAAAATCCCTAAAACCAAAGATAAATTTGGTAACGACAGTGTGGTTAGCCGTTAGCTCGCTGCAGCGTCGTGGTTACGCTGGAAAACCGTCGCAGCTGGCCACGATCGACCTTTCCGGCTTCTGCTGAGTTTGTTATAAAAAGGTGATCTATTCCTGAACTCCGCTCTGATCTCGGTGTGTGTGTGTGTGTGTGTGTGCAGTGGTGTGTTTGCCTCAGTGTCGTTCTGCGCGGCTGCCTCTTGTTTCCTGTGTTTACAGTGCGTTTGTTTTGATGCAGTGGGAAGATAAGACTTTCCGACCAGAACAAGATATAAAACCTGACATGAAGAGATTATTACGATAAGGAAATTTTTAAAAAAACTAACCCCGTACAAGGGAATAAGGTGATACAACGAATAAAGAGTATGAGGGAAACACAAGGATGATGACATCAGTATTTTATAAGGAACTGTTATCGAAAAATAAATATTCAATAATACACACAAAGAAATAAAATGGGAAAAATAACATATCGAAATAATAATAGAAAACATTTGCATAGCACTTTTCGTACTGGAAGTGTAGCCTAAAATGCTAAAATTTACAAGTAGCAAATAATTATTAATTCAATTCATTAGTTTATAAGTAACAAATAAAGATTGATAAAATACGGGGGAGAACCATCAAACAGCTCATGGGAAATGGAAGGAATCTTCTTGGAAAAATTTTTGAATTTTTTTCAGAAGTTAACTAAATTGAGATAGTAAAAGGAATACTGACCCTTCTACAGTATCATACCGACCCCTCTATAGTGTAACACCGACCCCTCCATGGCGTAATACCCACCCGTCTATGATGTAATACTGACCCCTCTATGGTGTAATACTGACCCCTCTATGGTGAAATACTGACCCCACTATGGTTTAATACTGACCCCTCTATGGTGTAATACTGACCCCACTATAGTGTAATACTGACCCCACTATAGTGTATTACTGACCCCCCATAGTGCAATAGATTTATTTTAATCCTTACTCTTTCATGTACTATATTTATATATATTTGATCAAATATGGGTGTTTTTTTAGTTGCTGTTTTTAAAGAATGTGGGAAAACATCTGGGATGTTTTTATGTAAATGACAATCAATAAATCCGAACCTGAATGAATCTGAAAGAGACACTGAAAGACAATATTTTCCCACAAGTTCAAATGAATGAACTTGTGGATGTTAAAAAATGTGAATGTTAAAAAACAATAAACTTACATCTTTCAAAAAGGCCAACCTGACTGAAACAAAGAAAAAGGCAAACAAATTCTATGTGCAAAGACAATGTATAGCGTTCAGTCTAATCAAGTTACAGTGACAATAGCAGAACAGATCTTGCTGTACTTGTTCTGAAGGTGTGCGGAGGAGGTCTTTTGTGTGGGTGGAAGGTTGTTGTTTCTTCCAGCAGATACAGTTCTATTAACGCTGGCTGGGCTTTTTCCTTTTGGGAAACCATATAAGCTTTACGGCCCCCCCTTATTTCTGTTCAGAGATGAATTACTGTAATCTCACCAGTCCGGTTCAACCAGCTGATCTCTAATAATGGCATGTATCACTCAAGCTCAGTTTGTGTGTGTGTGAACCTGGAGAAAATGACCTACTGGATGAATAAAAGAAGTAGGATGTACTACAAAGATATGAACCATTTATAAAGTACATGGAAAATGTACCAGTACACCACATTGGTTCAGCTCTATATACCCCAGCAGGGCTTGTCGGACTTAGGAGGTCAGAGGTCAACATATGTCTCTATGGGACTCATGCGGTTCACTTATTTATATTTTTTGGTCAATGTAGCAGTTTTGTTGGGTTTTTTTTTACTATTTGTGGGGTGTTTTTTGTCATCTTGGCATTTATGAATACAACTGTGATAATGTCTCATGAAAAATAATATTTTTTTAAAAAGCTTGTTCCTGCACTGATGCTCAGTGAACCACCTATATTTATTTAGCTATTAATTCAATTAAACTGACAACTCCAAACTGTCAGTACTTAATTTAAAAAAAAAAAAAAAAAACAGCCTAAATCATGCGGTCCAGGGGCCAAAACATATAAATGATAAACTGAGGTAAAATAGTTCAAATTACACTAATTTCAATGTACATGTATAAACGATAAACTGAGGTATAATATTGTGAAAATTACACTTCTTTTAATGTACATGTATAAATGATAAACTGAGGTATAGTAGTTCAGCTCTATATACCGGAGCAGGGCTTGTAGGACTCAGGAGGTCAGAGGTCAATGAATGCATCTATGGGACTCATCCGGTCCACTTATGTGTTTTTTTTTCTCTGTCATTGTGTGCTGTGAATGTCGTCTTGTCGTGTATGAATGTAACTTGTAATATTGTCATAAGAAAAATCTAAATCAAACAGAGATTTTTGAAACGCTCAGTATGACATCAGTGACAAAACCTTAAACACAGTCTGACGAGAGAAAATCAAAACTACCCAATGGCGAAGCCGTCAAACAGGTCGCGTCCCCTGGGGTGTCAAGTACCCGGGCTTATTCTACTGAAGTAAACAAATGTGGAGCTTTGTTTACTGACTCCCTATTTGCTGCGGGGACGTAGCAGCGCAGGTACAATTACACCCTTTACAATGTTTTTTTTTTTGCTTTTAACCTCGTTAGCAGTGAAAGACCAGATCACCCATCCCCCCCGACTGCCTTTGGGCAAAAATTATGAGGAAAATGAGGCACACGAAACCAATCGTTTATCGGATCCGCACACGCTTTCCTCTCACTTGTGCCTTCATCCTTTCCTTCCTTCTGTTCCCAGTCTGAGGATATTGCAGGTTTCCTGTCACACATCCCCTCACTTCCTTTCCCGTTCGTCCTTTTCATAGCTTCAAAGCACAGCATCAAATCTGACTGTCTCCTTTCTAGGAAAAAAAAATCACAATATACAGTTCAAATATAATTACACTTAATTAAGTTATTAGAAATTAAGTATAATTACAACTTATATAAGTTAAATATAAGAACATAAGAAGAAAAAGAAGATGATAGCAGCTGCCTACAACTGTAGCCTCAATGTCTCATTGTGCCGGTCCCAAGCCTGGATAAATACAAAAGGTTGTGTCAGGAAGGGCATCCGACGTAAAACCTCCTGCCAAATGAAATATGCAAATTGGACTTGATGTGGCAACCCCTGAAGGGAAAAAGCCAAAAGAACTCATGATCATAATAGCAGACATAAGTGTATTACAGTGATTCTCAAATGGTGGGTCGTGACCTAAAAGTGGGTCGCACGCCCGTTCTCAGTGGGTCTCAGGCTTTTGCCACGGCAATACATAATGTATAAAGAAATAAATAATGCGCGCCTTTAATTTTGAGGGGTTTTTTAATCGATTTATTTTATATTTATTTTGAGTTTGTGAATAAAAACTGAAGAGGCAGAATTTATTCCAGAAAAAGCATCATCTTTTTCAGTATTTTATGAATCTTTTTGAATTAGACTTTTTGTTTAATTTGAGTTTGTGGATAAAAACCCAAGGCACTAAAATTTATTCCATCGCGCACTGTTGGTTGTCATATATCCCGCCTGGACAGCTCAGTTGGTAAGGCACCGGGGCTGGTGCATAGGGGATACCGGGTTCAAGCCCCTGTAAGAGTATTCAGTGGGTTGCGTCAGGAAGGGCATCTGGCGTAAAAACTCCTGCCAAATCAAATAAGCAAATTGGATTTGCTGTGGCAACCCCAGAAGGGAAAAAGCTGAAAGAAATTATCATCACTGTTGGTTGTCATACTTGCACTTTTTATTTTACTTTTTAATTAAATTTTTATTGCCAGAATAAGTTACTGAATAAACTTTAAAAGTACACTTACTGAAGCGTGACTGAATGTTGTGTTAAAATCAATCTGAAAAGTTTTTTTTTTTTTTTAATTTGGGTCAGGGGTGGTCATTAAGGGCTGATGGAGGGTCCTGAAGCCGGACCAGTTGAGAACCACTGCTCTATCGTACATTTCTACATCTATTTTTTTACCCCAAGACTTAAGTATAAAACTTAAACCATGAGAGACAAGTTTTGAAGATGCCTGAAAGAGTCGACTTCTCGGAGTTGCACAATTGTAGAGGAAACGATCCACAAAAACTCCACAACTAAACCACTCTAATAGACAGGGAGCGAAGACTGAATATTTAATGATTCATCGGTTGCGCACTCTTTGAAACTTTTCTTTAACTATGCGATAAATATTTCTAAATCACAACCCGACCGACATCCACACTGAAAACTGCCACCCCAGCATGTTTTCTCAAAACGCACTCCGCCGTGCACAAGTCCGAGAGATTTCTCACACACACCGAGCACTCATGTTTAGACAGATTATTTCCATTAGGGTAATTAAATCAAAAGGAGAGCACAACGGTCTTTCAGAAAACCCAGGGACATATTTGCGTGTTGGTTCAGCAGAACACAGATGAAGGCAGAAAAACCTTAATCAGGGGTTACGACACCCTCAAAGATGAACTCATTGAATGTAAGAGAGAAAACAACTACCATGTGCCCTATTAATTCACCACAACAGATGCACTGTGGTAGAGAAAACATACTACGTGGATGTTTTGGATTTACCCAGGTCCAGGGCTCAACACCAAGGAGTCATTTACTGCCAAACCAGCCGGTCCATATCCACAGCACTGGTTCGTGTCACCAGATGATTACAGCGCGGTTCAAGTTTTAGGGAAATTGGGGTGACATCATTTAAAGTCAGCAACCAGCGCCTGTCATTCATTCCATCCATACCCGAGAAATCATGTGTGTTTATCAGTTCAGCTGGTCTTTGTGTCTCAATTTACGACTCACAAAGACCAACCTGTGCGCCTCTCTGAACAGCCCGTCACAGATGTAGACACGCAGATACTCACATGTTCCACAAGTCACCCACTGGCAGTCCGTCTGAGTCCCACATTGGGCACATGTCTGATTGAAACATCCATCTGGGGACAAATCAAGATTTGATCTTGGTCAAAGGTGGGACAAAATACTTGAAGCAACGCCTGGATATATCTGAATACTTCCTGTCACGGTCCGTTATCCAGCCACTGACGCTGAAAATTTATGGTTTTATTACAACCCTCAGCACATGTAGATAAGGAAGTTGCGGGGTAAAATACATACTGGTGAGGCTGTAAATATTTTAGATTAACCTTGTCTCATTTCGGTCATCAAATTCTGTTAACTGGACCCTGAAATAACTTGTAATTTTGGTCATTTATTACTTTTTTTTTGTATAACACACATAATATGTCTGTCTTTTAATGCATCAAGTAACAGAGAATGGTTGATACCAATGTTGTCATTGTAGTATTGTATTTAAGAAGGAAGATGTTACTGAAAATGACATTACATTCTTTAAGAGTTTGTAATAATTAAAAAAAAAAAAGTATATATATGTAGGTATAAATTTTATATTTCCAAACTGTGACAAACGTGGGATGAAAAGGCTGTTATAAAAAGACTGGTTTACTACGGATAGATGATGGAAGACGTCTGCTTTTTTTCTCTGTGACACCTTAAAACTCCACAAACAAATATAAATCCTTAAAAAAAAAAAGAATTTTTAAAAAAAAGATTTGCCTGTGACATAAAACCCGTGTTGCTAGCGGCTAAAGTATTAGCTGACTGAGACAACTTGAGCCCAATGGTCAACGTTGATATAAAACTGACAAATATAACTGACAAGTCGCTCAAAAGATGGGAATATTTTGGTGAAAACCGCAGAGGAGACGGGTGACAGCTGTCAAATACGGAGCATAATATCTACCGAGGTAATAAAAACGGAGGTTGAAGAGGCAAAGCAGCAGTTGTGAGGATGTGTGAGGCTAAAGGAGGGATATGCTATATAAGCTAGCTCAGCAATCAAGAGGTCGCAAACTTACCTGAGTCTGTTACGGCTGATGCGCCAACCAAGGCGAAAACTACAGCCAGAAACACCGCCTTCGAGTACATGACTGCGGCACAAGTTACTACCGTGTTTCTCCTGCGAGCGGGGATTCAAACGGACGTGCGGTGAATCGTCGAGGCAGAGACTTGGAGAGATTTCACAGCTTCTGTCGATGTGTGTTGCGTCTTCTTGGCCGCTGCTGCTGCTGCTGCTGTTGGTTGTTAGCTTTCACTTCCTTACTTGACAAGTCATGTGACACGTATCTCACTGGGCGGAGTCAGAACCGAACGCACCCACCAACACGTCACAGGTTCTTCTGACGTCACACACTATTGAGTTTCTTTCACCCCCACTGCTTTTAAGGCTGCGCACATCATTCCTGTATTTGTGTCTGTAGTAAAAAAAAAACTAAACAAACAAATAATATAATTTAATTCAACTGTAAGAAGTATTTCCATTTATATTTATATTTTTACTCTTGTGTGCTCTGTAAATCTATTCTTACTGCTGTATATCAGAAATGTACCCGAGTGGGACTAATAAAGAAATATCACATCTTATTGGTCCGTAGAAAAACAAAGCTAAAGCCAACCCAATATTTTTTTACGACTAGTAGTATATATATTTCCAAAAGCAGAATATGTACTGTATAAATACTATGCCATATATATATATATATATATATATATTCCCTAAGGCTGTGCACATGATTACTGTATTTAATTGTGTCTGTGGTAAAAATAATAATAATAATAAAAAATTAATATTATATGATAAATAAATAAATTATTTAATACAACTGTAAATAGTGTTTCTATTTCTATTATTGCTCTTGTGTGCTCTGTAAATCTATTCTTGCTGCTGTATGTCAGAAATGTACCCGAGTGGGACTAATAAAGAAATATCTTTTCTCATTCCAGCTTTTCTTTGATGTAATATTTAAATACTCCGTCCGTAGGTTCACGTGTTTTCAGTTTAGTACAGGGATGGTTTTACTTTGAAAAATTAGCAGATACAACTTCAAATTTTTCTCAGTGGAAATGTAATTATTATTATTATTATGCACCATATGCAGAATTTCTTGTCCAGGAAAAATGTTAAGTACTTTTCTAAACTTGTACATATAATATTCTTTCCAAAGACTATAAGCGTAATGATCCACAGTGTACAACTTTACATTCCCGCTTGGGTCGTTCATTGCTTGTTGAAACTTTCTCCAGTTTCTTGAGGACAACAACACCTTCAACCAGTTGACTGTCAAAATTAAAAAAAAAAAAGACAGAAAGAAAAAGCATTGACGAAGGTACACAGGAGCACTGCAGTTATATATAAAAGAATACTGGACTGTATTATTAGTACGGTAGTTCTACACACCCAAAGGCCACATAAGTCCTGTCCATCCATGTAGTTTCCTGCAGTGTGATGTAGAACTGGGACGCGTTGCTATGTGGGCCCTTATTGGCCATTCCCAGCATGCCTCGCTTTGAGTGGGAAACAGCAAAGCACTCGTCTGAAAAGAGACGGATGGACACGTATCACAAATGTACACGTACTGTATGTACTCTGTATCTTCAAGTAGGTTTCCGTTCTTACCTCCGAAAGTGGGTCCATAGATCGACTCCCCTCCGTTACCTTTCCTTTCCGGTGAAATATCTGCAAAGTCAGAAGACATAAGTGCTGGTTCTATGGTTCTGATGACGTAAATGAATAAAACAAGGTTGTCAAACATGCGGCCCGGGGGCCAAATGCAGCCCGCCAAAGGATCCAATCCGGCCCATGGGATGAATTTGAGAAATGCACAAATGACACCTAAAGATATTTACAAAAATGATAGTTCAGGTACCACGTACAGACTGGGAAAAATATGATCATAATAACATATAAATACTCACAATTTAAGTGTTTTCTCTGTGGAAATGTAAAGATTTTATATATTATTATTCATTATTATTATTATTATATTGTAGTAATTTTCTTGTATTTAAACTGAATTAGAAACTGTGGCATAATATTGTTAAAATGACACTTATTTTAATGTACAAGTATAAATGATAAGCTGAGGTATAATATTGTTAAAATTACACTTATTTTTAATGTACATGTATAAATGATAAACTGAGGTATAATATTGTTAAA
>JAPTHA010000017.1:19460787-19474320 GCA_029814585.1 Gymnapogon annona | reverse complement strand
GATAGATAGATAGATAGATAGATAGATAGATAGATAGATAGATAGATAGATAGATAGATAGATAGATAGATACTATATTTATTTCGTGTTTTTTTGTCTTTCGGAAATTGAATAAATCATTCTGTTTGTATAAACGAGTTAAATGCATTAGATTTTTTTCTTGAGTTTGTCACATCAAACGTCCAATTATTTCCCCATTAGACGTTTTAAAAGTACAAATATATATTTTAATCGATATAGACATATATTTAATGGATATGAATAGAATATAGGTATTTTTTTATGTCTTGAACTTGGCCCAGTTACTTAATGAACCGTCTCAACTGTTGAGTACGCGACGTCACTTAAATCTACCAATCAGAACGTCGTAATGTAGGACCTGGACCTGAATGACAGCAGCGAGCAGCCAATCACACAGCTAGTTTTCTGAGGGTGCGCGTGCCTTGTGCATAATATTAGCCCCACAAAGAAATCCCATTCCTGGGATGTAGTCCGTCTCCACTGACGAGTCCGCCATTTGCGTGCGTAAAGAAGCCCAATTGACTGCACCGCAAAGAGATTTTGTACTTTTTTTTCGTAAAAGATATATTTTTTATTTTCATCGCAGTCAGAAAACGGCTATTATTTACTGAATCTACCTCACCAGCAGCGATTAAGGTAAGTCTGCGTTTCACCGGGTAATCAAAGCAGTGGGAACGCCCCTTTTCTTCATATATATTTTTTTTAAATATATAAACGCGTTTTGATTTATTTCTCTTTTTAATCTGCAATAGACTTGATAGTTTTAAATCAGGATAATTGGCGCGCTCCTGTTTATCGTTCAAGTCAGGTTATCTAATGTAAAGCTTTCTATTTGACGTTGACTCCAGGAATTAAACGGGGCCCCTTTTGGGCGTTTTTGTGTCACGGTTTAGCCGACATATTTTTTTTTTTTGCTAACACTTAAACCGGTTTTTATAGATTTGCACTCCCGTTGCATTTCCCTTGCATTATGCTGGCATTAGCCGGGTGTTTCAGGGCTTAGACGGATCCCTCAAGCTCCGCGTAAAAATGGTTTCCATGACGCTTTTCCCATTTGTCTTCGTCTCTTCTTTCTTGGTATTTACTTTCAACAATAACGAGCCCCATTTATATTCATTTGTTTGTGACAGTAAATTAGAGTCGATGCCGTGTTGTAAACGTCAAGCTTTGTTGTCACTTGTCATGATATACTAAACGTATGCCTTTACTGAAAATATGGTAACATTATAGGTAGACAAAATATACATATAACGCAGTAACTTTAAAAAAAAACTAAGAGTGGCTGTCTAGCAATAAAGAGGTAAAATGTGTTCAAGTAAAACTCTCGGAAGAATAATTATTGACTTAGAATCCTAAATTGTTTATAATTGTCATGCAATCAACGTTTGAATAAATGATTGTCATCTGTGTGTGTGTGTATGCATATATATATAATATATAATAATTTCATTAATATACATACATTTTTTCTGATCCTTACACTGTTTTTAATCTCATACGATGTATTTGTGACATCCACCATTTGTCTTTTGGAAATTGAATAAATCATTGTTTGTATAAACGAGTTAAATGCATTAGATTGATATATATAATTTTTTTTTTTTTTTTTTTTTTTTGGGGGGGGGGGGTAATGTTTCATTGGGTAATATTACAGTTACCTTTATACATAAGCCACTTCTGAACGCACAATGGCAGGGTCAGAGACCCAACAAATAAAACAAACGTGTAAATACATGAAGTGAACCGCAGGAGTCACAGGGAGAGATATTTTGATCTCTGACCTCCTAAATCCTCCAAGCCCTGCTGGGGTATATAGAGCTGAACCAATGTGGTGCCTGTTGAATTTTCCGTGTACTTTATAAATGGTTCCGTATCTTATAAAACATCCTACTACTTTTTTGCATCCAGTCTGTTATTTTCTTCAGGCAGCATATTTTGTGCTGTAAATTTTTTTAGCAAGTGTTACTTCATGCCTCCAAATCTCCGTGTCCCCCACATGCATTCTTTTCCACATGACTGTCTCTCTAAGGCACATGCAGGATTTTACAGAGGTGATCCAGGCATTGGGGCTATTAATACTGTGAATATCCACCTATCAGCTTGGACCTGAAGTACTGCGTGCTTAACTCCTCAGCTCCGTCACCTGCTGCACTGCAAAGCATGCACAGGCGCCTACGAAAAAATGCACTGAATGCCACACTGGAGTTTCAAATTTCCAAGAGTGTATGAGTGACATTTTAAAAGCATTGTGGTGCATTGTCAGACACATACGGAAATATTATAGTGTTTAGTAATAGAAACTGTCAGTTGTCATGGTGAACACAAAGAGCTTCTGCAGGGTCATAATCTGCTCGTTTTAAGGTCATAGTAAAGAAGTAAACAAATATATCGACTATATTAAAAGGAGAGGGGCTCCAGAAAGTGGGATCAAACACTGACAAATGTGTGTGTCCTTCATGATTTTTGTTTTCATTTTAAGATGGATACAGAGACGGAAGACAACGCGACAGAAACACAGATTTCCAAGAAGGAACCTGAAAAATCTGTGTTTGAAAACAAAAGCAGGTGAGTCCTGGGGTTTGTTAAATGACCTCATGTTTTCTTGCCCGTGGTTTAAGTTGTTGATATACATTACAGTGGAAAGTTGATATACGGATAGTGAAATTGAACTTAAATGACTGAACTTCATTTGTTGGTGTTTAGTGTCTTCAGGGGTCGTGGGCCGAGAGGCGGCGGTCGTTTCCCTCGTGGTGGCATGCGTGGTGGTCGAGGCATGATAAAAGCGTTTGGCCCTCCTGGGTATGGCAGGGGTCGAATGAAGGATGGCGCCATGAACGGATTTGTACCCATGAGGTGTTATCTGAATTTCCTTTTTTGCTATACACCACACAACGCAGTAAAAGGTTATGTCCATGTTATTAGAATAAAAATATCACATTGTTTCTCAGAGTACTGAATTGACTTTGACAACTGGGAAAATGGAATAGTGGGAGAATTGGCTGTTCTGATTTATATTAAGAGAAGATGAGTGTAACCATAGTAACCACAGACCACTCTTTCTAACTAATATCATGCATAGAGCATCTGTTGACATGATGAATTATAAGCGGTTATTGATGCCTTGAACGTTGGAAACTGAGAAAGGGCGATTGGCAGCAAACAAACAACAAGCAGTAATGTTGATGTGCATTATGTCTGTGGCTCTTGTGGTTTCAGAGGCTCATTCATAGTGCGGTTCAGTTATGCATGTGCATGGATATGTATGCATATTGTAGAACAGGGGTGACAAACATGTCCCCCCCCCCCCCAAAAAAAAAAAAAAAAGTTCCAATCCACCCTGTGGGATGAATTAGTGAAATGCAAAAATGACACCTAAGGTATTTTCAGAAATTGTAGTTCAGGTTCCATGTACAGGCTGGGAAAAAATGTATATTTCCACATTTTCTCTGTGGAAATATACATATTTTCATGTAATTTTCCTGTATACAAAAAAAAAAAACAAAGTATCTTCACAAAAAATATTTTAAAAAAACCTGAACAAATATAAAGAACCTGTAATGTCTGTAGAGAAGTGTAATATTAATTATATTCTCCCTGTTACTAATGTTTTGTGAATTTGTAGATCCACTGTGATCTGTAAGTTGTAATGTGCTTGTATAAATTATAAACTGAGGTATAATATTGTTTGACGCTGAGTTTGACGCCCCTGGAATTGTTGACATGGTTAAGCGAGAGTCTGTTCAGCAAGATAGGCTGTGGCATCACCACAGTGTTTATCATTAATGTCATATTCAAAGAAAGTGACACAGATGTTGTTTTTAAATAGTTGACAATGATGAAACTGTATTCCCACAGAGGAATGGGCAGGATGCGACCTTACCCAGACATGAGGGGTCATCGTGGAAGAGGTGGTCCAATGGGCATGCTCCCTCCACCACCTCCTCCTCCACCTCCTATGCACATGAGAGGGCCCTTCCCTCCCATGCCCAGGTGACCACTCACATTCACAGACAGTCACAGGGCTGATTCACAGCCAAAGGGATAGGATATTTATAACATTATGTGGCTTCACAATGAGCTTCTGGATTAAAAAAAAGAGAAGCTTTTATGTTTTTAATGATAGCGTGTGTGGGTGAGTATTTCTCATTCCTTTTGATGTCAACCATTCCTGTGTCAGATCACTTTAGAACAAATCAGAGTATATCGTTGCTGTTCTGCTTCTTCCTTTGCGTAGGCATGGACCTCCTCCGGGTCACCCTGCTTTCAGAGGTCCCCCTCCGCACCCACGAGGCCGCGGGATGCCATTCCCGGGCCGTGGGATGCCACACCCGGGCCGTGGGATGCCACACCCGGGCCTTCGACGCCCCTTCCACCCCCGCGGCCCAAGAGGGTAAGAAACATTTTATCTTCACGTTATGCTTCAGCTATGCAAGTCACAGTTTTCTGCACTTTGCTTGCAAACCTTTTAAGACTCTTTCTCTAAGTGGCTTTAAAACACAAATTTGCAAAGTATATTCTTTAAAGCTGTAATGGAAACACAAATGTACAACGCAAGCAGAAGGACTTTGTGACACAAAGGCTCATCCCATTTTTTTCCCCTAAGCTTCATTGTAGATTATTTTCGTTCACATTTATTTACTTATACATCAATCAGATAAAAATTTAGTTAAAATAGTCTCGCTATTTGTATAAAAACAAAGTATATTAGCTTATAAAGATAAACAGCTACTCACTGGAATTTTAAATAGTGCATGATGTAAAGGAATAGGGAAAGACGTGTTGCTGTATTTTTCCTTTCAGATATAAAGTAGGAGTTGAAACCTCACTCCGTTAGCTCAGATAGCTGCTCTTATCAGAGTGTGTCCCCCACTGGCCAAAGCCAAGAATCCAATGTGTGATTTTATCCTTTTACACAGCTACCACAATGGACCGGTCTCTCCTCCGCCTCACCCCCCACCTGGCAGAGGCCAGAGGTGGCCAGGGCCCCCTGGTGGCCGACGCTTTTAACACAGCCTGCCCTTAACAAAAACAATCAAGACCTTTTTATGTAGAAGGGGCTTAAAGAGGTGCAGCGAATGAAATGCCGCTAAACTATGTGTTTATACATCATTATTACATACTCTGTGGCCAAATGTTTGGGTATTGATATTGTCTTCTGGCAAAAAAAAATAGTGTGAAAACTACAATTAAGGACGCACAAGATGCCTCATAGACATTCTGTTACTTTGCTAAAGGGAAAATGTTGGTACCGTAGGAACTATTTGACATTTTTGAGTGAAAGTTGTTTCAATGGGGGGTGGAGGGAGTATTGTTGTCAGATTCATTCTATGTTGTGTGGTTCTTGTGACAGTCACCCTGTAAAGCCTTAAGAATTTTTTCCTGATTCTTTTTGATCCATGACTCATAACAAATGGGTGACAGTATGTGTGATGAAAGGTGGGGGGGGTGACAGAGTGCACAACAGCCCTCAAGCACCACTGTTAAGATATTACTTTAGTAACCCCTCAATTAGTTTAGTATACCTTGGACCTCCCTAATCTTTCCTTTTTTTGTGACATGGAAATAGTTCTGTATTCACAAAGCAGTGCTATAGTTTTTTTTTGACGGATTCACTTCCACATTTATAAAATGATAAAAAGAGTATTCCACCTGTCAAGTATTTAATTTATATATATATATATATACAGTATATATATCGTTAATGTGCAGCTATTTTTAAGTTATGAATATTGCTGTTTGGAACGTTCATGTTTGTCTCCAGCAAATCTATTGTGTAACGACAAGAGAGGCATTATTAATGAACATTATACTGAATTATATTTAGTAGTTTTTATAAACAAAAGCAAATTGCATTTAGTATTTGCTTCACTTAAGGCTAAGAAATAACTATTTTACGTTATTGTGTTGACTTTTTTTTTAAAGTGTTTGAAAGACTTTATTCACTGTAATTAACATAACTTTTGTGAACCTGTGAATGTGTTTTATGAAAACCGTCAAGACATATGGCAGTGGTAGTGGAGAAAAAAAATAATAAAACAAACCAAAAAAATAAACTCAACTTCTCTTTTTTGTTTATTCACAAACAAGTCTGAGAGTTGTCATTACGATTCACAACATACCTGCAATTGATGAGAAAAATGATCTGTAATGTTAAACACTGCACTGTATTAATTTTTGGATTTCTGTGACATTTCACTTAAATATTTTGTCCAAAGGCCACTGCAAACATGTCCATAATCATCATTTTAAATATGTTCATTCAGATGTGATTGGAGGAACCAAGAGACATTAAAACATTAAATGTAAAAATAAGATTTTAATGGATCATAATACATTTTTATAGTCTCGCTGTGGGCTGAAACCTATTGCAGACCATGAAGACATGGAAACCCGGTTTATACTTTTACTAACTGGTAACTTTTAAGATCATGTCATGGTCTGAAAATGTCAACTGCCATTGAAATTTAACCGGAGGACTCAACCGCTCCACTTTTGAGGCACAAGTGACCATCATGCCACAGTTGAAAAAATGTGGTAGCATGTCTAAAAGGAGGACATCATCTGCAAAAGATAAGCACTCTGATATGACCAAGGACTGCCTTATTCTTCGTTAAGATTAGGTAATATCAGCTATTTTGATTTTCAACGCAGCTCAGAGGCTCTAGATCGGGGTTGTCAAACGTGGTCTGGGGGCCATATTTGGCCCACCAAAGTGTCCAGTCCAGTCTGGCCCTTGGGATGAATCTGTGCAAAGCTAAAATTACACTTAAGATATTAACAGTAGTCTTAGTTCAGGTTCCACATTCAAATCAAGTCAAACTCAAGTGGGTCAGACCAGTAAAATACATCCCATAATAACCTATAAATACAACTCCAAATATTATCATGAATTCACAGTAAAACAAAGTATAATTTAGCAAAAAATCTGAATAACCTGAACAAATATAAACAACCTCAAGTGACTGTAGAGAAGTCAGTGCAATTATAACAATATTCCACCTGTTATGAAATGTTTTGTGTGTTTATAAATCCACTGATCTGTCAGTTATAATGTACACGTGTAAATGATCAAGTGAATATTGTTAAAATGACACTTTTCAGTTTGTTCATGCTTATTCACGTTGCTTTAAAGGATAGTCTTGAGAGGTAAACACTTTCATCATGTAATTTGACGTTTTTCACATTAAAACAGAAAAGTCGATGTTGTTATTGTATTATTATTTTAATGGTTGGACACATTTCTGATCAAATGTAGCTGAATGTGACCCCTGAACTGAAACGAGATGACACCCCTGATCTAGATAATGTCAGTGTGTTTAAGTAGACATTGTTTTCTACTATTAACTCGTAATGTATTTGTATAACATTTTAGAGGCACGACTTTGTTTCGGTGCATGTAATTACATGTAAAACTGCACTACCTCACAGGAGTTAATCTAACCAAACAAATTAGTTAACAACGTATGTCGAGATTTAGCATTATACTTTATTGTTTACCCAGGATTTAAAGTATTTTTCATCTTTAAGGCTGTGTATTTCTATACATGCACCTGTTATATGCCTGCTGCAATTTTAAATGTAGTTATGTTATGAATAAGCAAAGACATGCACAAACGTTCGGTTTGATCCTGTTTGTACGGTGGCCCTGAAGGCCACTCCACGACAACAAATCACAAAGCACACAAGTAAAAGAAATCATGCAAACAAGAAAAAAATAAATCATGCAAACCTAAAAAAAAAAAACTCAAACAAGACAAAGGAAATCACGAAAACAAAGAAAGTTATTTTGTTTTATTTTTCATTTGCCTGATTTAAGTTTTGTTTGTTTTAGTTTATGTGATTTTTTTATGTTTGCTTTTTCTCTTTTGGTTGGTGATTTTATTTTTTAATCTTGTGGTTTTATTTTGCTTGATTTCTTTTTCTTTTTTTGGCTCTTATGATTTTTCTTTGTTGTTTGTCTGATTTTCTTGTTTATTTGTTGTTGTGGTTTGTCCTTCAGGGCCACTGTATGTTCTTTCTTCTGCTCACACAAACACGAAGTCTTTTGCATTATTTCTGGATGAAAGAGCATTTTATTTGCTGAGCCATTCATACATTGCAGAATGCCCCCCCACCCCACACACACACACCAGAGGTGACAACCCATGAAATCAAATACCAGCTGCCAGGTGTTGACCTTTGTCCTTTCCTCTGTCTGACTCCTTCCATCTCTTCAGAATTATCAGTCCATGTCACTGCTTCTTCAGTCCGTTTGTTTCTCCCTGTGGTTGATTTTATAACGGACTGACTGTTGTTGTCTCCTGAAGGGGGGCACACAGTACAGTTCTCCTCCCAGGCTCCAGGAACCCAGACCCCCCCCTTCCTCCTGCGGCGTGATGGTCCAACACTTCACTGGAGAAAGGTGAGCCTTCATTCGTCTTCACGTATAAACCGAGGCCAAAAGACTCTTGTTTCAGGACAATTAATAAAGCATTCTGAGTCATGGCACGGTTGAAGAGACGGCAGATTAATAGTTAATCAATTAATCAGTCTTTATTGACCAAGTTTGTTTACATGAGCAAGGTTAAACAATATTCTACAGCAGTGGTATCAAACATGTGGCCCAGGGGCCAAATACAGCCCCCCAAAGGTTCCAATCTGGCCTCTGGGATAAATTTGTCAAATGCAAAAATTAAACCTAGTAAATAAGTAATACAAAATGAATATTGATCTCTGCGAAAGCTAACCCAATACTTTCACTACTAGCATTGTATATACTGTAAATCCAAAAGCACCATATGCAACTGTACAAATACTATATCAAAATACTGAGGCCCAGTCTCAGGGGCCAATAACTACTTCGTCTTGACATTCATTTTCTCAACAATGCGTACACAGCATTAGTATGTGAGTGTACTTCTACTTTTAATGGAATATTTTGACAACATATTATGTCAGGGGTGTCAAATCTATGGCCCGCCAAAGGTTCCAATCTGTCACGTGGGATGAATTTGTGAAATTAAAAAAAATGACACCTAAGATATTTACAAAATTGTAGTTCAGTTTCCACGTACAGACTGGGAAAAATATGATCATATTAACATATAAATACAACTTCAAATTTTTCTCTATGGAAATATTTTTATGAGATTTGCCTGTATCATTTCACAAAAAACAAAAATAACCTGAACAAATATAAATAACCTGAAATGTCTGTAGAGAAGTGTAATTTTAACAATATTATACCTGTTACTAAATGTTTTGTGTATCTGTAGATCCACTGTGTTCTGAGTTGTAATGAACATATATAAACAGGTATATTATTAAAATTATACTTATTTTAATGCACCGTACATCTATAAATGATGTATAAATGACTTATGTTATAATTACACTTATTTTAATGTACATGTATAAATGATGAACTGAGGTATAATGTTAAAATTACTTATTTTTCATTGTTTTAAAGGATAGTTTGACGTAAACATTTTCATCATGAGGACAGTTTGGAGTTGACATTGATATGTAATTGTTATTCTTGTACTGGCCCCGCCCACTTCACACCAAATCTGGCTGAATTTGGCCCCTGAACTAAAAACGAGTTTGCCACCCCTCTCTTAAAGTGATATAACGTTAATTTGCTTGTAAACTGCATTATATTAATGCACTATTAAAGAATGAACATTGAATAATCTGCCTCAGAAGTCTTTTAATGCAATAACAGCTCGGCTGCTATTTGCAGTTAAATTCAAGGAAATCTAAGACACACCAAAGAAATCTAATAAACAATTCTAACCTCTGATGAAGGCGGACGCAAATTTATAGTGTCATACAGTAGAATAGTGGAGAAACACAGGAATCAGTAAACCATAATGTCTTCAAGTACGGTAATACAACCTCAATTTGTTTGTAAGTTACATTATATTAGTGCACTAATAAAGAATGAACATTGAATACACTTAGATATGTTCTTGTTCAATAAATTCAATAAAATGAAATTTGTGTGCTGGTCTTGTGTCCTATAATACAAACAATACCATCAACATCACTGCACTTTTGTTGTACAAGTACATTAATATTGGTAAACTGCATTTTGCAGACAAATGGGGAAAAAAACCCTCATTAAATGTGGAATTAGTTATTTATTGGAAAAAGACAGTTTTATATTGCAGTACAACCATGGAACATTGACTGTGAGGAAGCCGGTTCATCATGATTCAAAGGAAACGTTAAGTTAAACGGTTAAAGGTCACAGTTCACTGGCTCGGCTTGTCTTCCACTGGAGGATCGTTCCACATGGGTTCCAGGATGTGATCGGGAATCTTCTCCATGGTGGTCTGGCAACACGAAAGCACACATTTAAAAAACTGATCGGTCTCATACCAAGTACCGAATTTTCCAGACTAAGTCGGACTTTTATTCATATTTTGTCTGCGACGTGACTTATGTGTGAAATTATTAGAATATGTCATTCCACATGATTTTCATACTGATAACCATGCAAGGACACTCTGGGAATCATCCCTGCAGGCTTTTTATATTTAGATTTTACTTTAGACAATATTACAGTTCCATTCATACACTGCAAGACGACATTCACAACACACAATGACAGGCAACAGACAAAAAAACCCCATAAACAAAAAAAAATGAAAACAAAATGTGTAAATAAGTGAACCGCACGAATCACAGACAGTATGTTGACCTCTGACCTCCTAAGTCTTGCAAGCCCTGCTGGGGTATATAGAGCTGAACCAATGTGGTGTACTGGTACATTTTCCGGTACACTTTATAAATGGTAGTACATCCTACTTCTGCACAGTGGAATCACATTTATAAAGGAGAGCATTTAGAGTCTATGATTGGACATTAACATGTTTCATTCAGTGTGTTCATTTCTGTCAGGAGTGTTTGACATTTTCATCTGTGTCACCATTCAATAAACTTCCTGTTGATGTCTCAGACCCCCCCACACACACAGAAACCTGATCATTTTCTATGAAAACGCTACAATCTCTAAAGGAGAATCTCAGCTTTTATTTTTTTTTACCTATGTGATAGTTCTGCACTTCCGTACTGATGTTCCCTATTCTATTATTGTGATTATTATTATTAGAACTTATCTTTCAAGATGTTCTAATTCTAATGTCTGAAATGTCTGTCTTGGTCTCGGATTTTGTAAAATAAATTTCCCCCAAAAAATGCGACCTATAGTCTGGAATATACAGTAGATTGAACCCATGACTCAGTTTCTACAGACTCTTACCTTTGTCACCTCCATGGCGACGCCTTCAGGGAGATTCCTCTGGATGTATTCGAGGTAAACCTGGGCTGTGGAGCCGGTCAGATGAGACAACTACAAAGCAAGGACAATTGTTGCTCAGTGACAATAGTCAGATATTTTGTTCCTATAATGTGTCCAGTTTCCTCTGTTTAGTCTTCTGAAGCCTTGATTTGAATTTATGAAGTGAAATCTGTGATGATGCTTTAGGAATAAGTATGTTTTACCATTTGGTGAAAAAAAAAAACAACCTGTAGTTGGATAAAACATGGGTGTCAAACATGTAGCCCGGGTGCCAAATACGGCCCCGGGATGAATGTGTGAAAAACTTACACCTAAGATATTTACAAAATGTTCAGGTTTCATGTACAGACAGAGAAAAATCTGACCATAAACAAAGTGTCATTTCACAAAAACATAAATAACCTGAATAAATATATAAACAACCTGAAATGTCTGTAGAAGTGTAATATTAATATTCTACCTCGTTTTGTGTATTTGTAGATCCACTGATCTGTGAGTTGTAATGTACATGTATAAATTGTAAACTGAGGTATAATATTGTTAAAACGACACTGATTTTAATGTACATGTATAAATTATAAAGGAAGGTATAATGTTAAAATTACATGTATTTAATGTACATGTATAAATGATAAACAGGTATGCTAATTATTTTAATGTACATGTATAAATGATAAACGGGTATAATTAAAATTACACTTATTTTTCTTCATAGTTTGAAGGTTTATGTTATTCATTGTTTTAAAGGACAGTTTGTAGATGTAAACATTATCATGAGGACAGTTTGGAGATGACATTATTGATATGTCATTCTGTTATTATTGTACTGGCCCCGCCCACTTCACACCAAATCTGGCTCCTGAACTAACATGAGTTTGACTCTGCCGGGGTAGAGCGTGAACATCACCAACCAAATCGTGCCTCTTGTAGTCAGAGACAATATCTATCATTCATTCATTCATCAATGAATGAAACAATATCTAATTGTAATAAATTTCTATCTCCTTACCTCAATGCATCTAAAGTGTGTCCTCATCTCGTACTGAACCCGGTGTTTTTTGAAGATGTGAATGGACTTCAGGAGTGTAAATCTCTCAATGTCCCGAGAAGGTTCATAACTGTAGCGGAAAGTACAAAAAAAACAAAAAAATCGATGAAGAATCGGTAATAAAAACAATAGAGTATTTCTATGTATCATCTGTTGTAACACTCACACTTTGGCGATTTTAATGCCCAGTTCGTTAGCTGCCAGGGTGGCAAAGAACTCATAGCTGTCCAACACGGCCTTATCATGACCTTTGACCAGCACTGACACTTTCTGGAATAATGTGTCAGGCTCTTCTGTGACCGTGATCTGTAAAGAAAAGGAAAAAAACATTCTCTTTATGACACAATATAATAGTTGTCTGAATAAAGTCAAGAATCTTTATTGTCATTATGCCAGGCAGAACGAAATTTTGTTGAAGAGCTCTCGGTTTAAGGCACACAGAGACATAGATTATATGAATATACATATATATATACATACACATATTTATAAAGGGAAAAATTTTTAATTAAAAAATTTTAAAGCAGAATGAAAATGAGTGAGGGGACAAATATATCAAGTGTAAGCGTTTGCATTAAGTGACTAAAGATGGAACTCACTGATGGTTGAGCTGAGAAAACTCTGGTGGTGTGGAAAAAAGTGCTGGGTATCGATGGAAGCCGGAACCTGCAAAAATACACACAGCCTCCATAAATAAACAACAAAAAAGCATTTCACTCATGAATCCACAATTTCATCTTGAACTACTTCTTCAAAGCCAATAAATAATAATAATAACAATAATAAGAGACACAGCTGAACTAACACAAACTGGAACAACTAATCAAGTTTAGAGTTCTATTATTTGACAATTAGGCTGCATTATACAAGGGTCAACAAAGTGACAATTTTTCCTTTTAATTTTTTTCCATTGGAAAAAACCCCCATCAAAATCCAAAAAAAGATAACGTGTATGTCATAGAGCATCCCTGTATTCAGGGCCACTGAAACTTCTCCAAACACTTGAATTATGGCCATTTTTCTGCATCTGAGGTGTCAAAATGTCATGTGACCAAGGACTGGAAATAACTAAATTCAAAACACAATATTCATCACTTTAACTCCAATATTAATCAGTGTATACTACGGTTATGTATCTGTACACATGTTAAATCAATATTAATCAGTGTATACTATGGTT
>JAPTHA010000017.1:19449839-19460687 GCA_029814585.1 Gymnapogon annona | reverse complement strand
TACACACACACACACACACATACATATTTTTAGATAAATTGCAGTCACCCCAGACAATTTTTTAAGGCTATGTCCTATTAATTCATCTTCAAAACACTAAAATCTTCTTGATGTCAGTTTTTTTTTAAATAAATGCACCTATACAAAACATTCCAAATATTAGAACAACGGCCAAATATATGCTTATTTTTGGCATTTCAAAACTGACCTCTTGAAAGGTTTTATCCGTCAATGACTCTCAATCATTTTTTTTCTTTGGTCACTGCTGAACAAGTGCAAGCTAGTGCTGACATCAACAACCGGAATGCTCTCACATTATACTTAATACTAATAGAAACGACACTATTAAATACCTTAACGTGTTGCATTTCCTGTGAATTAAACAGGCACCGAAACGTCTTGTATTCTGTAAAATAGAAAACAAATATTTGAAGAGCTAACACACGACATTTTTATCACCACGATGCTGCGAATAAGACATGCTGACAAAATACGTCCACTTTTCTAAAACTTGAATGACACCTAACTATCAACCGAAGTCAACAATGCAAAAATATTCCAGATAATGTGTTAGTTACGGTACCAAATGTGAGATTCCTGTCAATATCCTTGCCAAGGAGGAGAATTCTCGTCTGATGACCATGGGCGCCGCCATGTTTGTTAAGGAGGCGGGGGTAAAAAAGAACCAATGTGCGCCTGCGCCCCTCTGCGGACAGGAGGAGTTATTACTATCATTGTAGCAGCCATTGTATATGTATTGATATGTATTGATGTCTAGCATTACTCATGTTGGTAGATTTTATATATTATTTGGAGTCATACTCACATAATTCCGACACAGAGCTACGCACTAATAAAATTAATAAATTAAGAAAAAAATTACATTTGATTTAGATTTTTCACAAGATGTATTATTCATATATATGTGTGTATTTAGATTTTTCATTAGACACTATTACAGTTCCATTAATACACTACAAGACGATATTCACAACACACAATGACAGAATCAGAGACAACAGAAAAAACAAAACAAACCCTAAAGTGAACCGCATAAGTCACCGTATAGAGAAGTTGACCTCACACCTCCTAAGTCCCACAAGCCCTGCTTGGGTATATAGAGCTGAACCAATGTTGTGTGTGTGTAGATATTTTGTACATATTATTATTTATGGTGAATCACATATTGTTACATATTAGACTTAGACTTCCTTTATTGTCATTGCACAGGCACACACAGTGAGTCTGGCAACAAAAGGGTCGCATGTGGCAAACACAGCATAAATACAAAAATACAAAAGTCTCAAACATATTATATTATTATTATTAGATTAGATTAGATTAGATTAGATTAGATATACCTTTATTTGTGCCACTCGTGGAAATTCCAGTTTACAGCAGCATAATAGATTAAACACAGTACACACACAAGACACACACAAGACCTTGGCAAAAACTTGGAACCAGTCTTAAATAATATAACACATATAAACATAAAGGAAAGGACAGATTGTACCATTATCATTATTATTATTATGGTTAGACTTAGACTTCCTTTATTGTCATCACACAGACACACACAATGAATCTGGTGTAACGAAATGCCATAGAATTGTCAGCTGATAACACAAATAAATATGGAAAAGTGCACAGTTGATTGTTCGGGTGTTCCTCAATTATTATTATTTTTTTTACATCTTTTCTACCTTTTCTATCTTTATACTGTCACGGAGCGCTTGCAAGAACACAATTTCCCCTGTGGATTGATGAAGTGTTTTGATTGTGATGGTGATTACTGCCACCTCCATGAGATCATTGTGATGATTAAACTGGGTGTCGTCACGTGTGTGTCACGTGACTCGGCGGTCAGGCCCAGTGGATGTGATACAGTAGCGGCTGCAGGCAGACGGAGCAGCGGCAGCGGCAGCAGAGGTACAGCCGAGGTAAGAGCTCCCGCTGCCCCGGTCGCATTCCTCCGCCTTTGTTGACACCGCAGTTCGTCACTAGGTTTCCCACTCTGTCAACCGCGTCGCCGGCATACAGCCGCTTCGTACGGCTACACCCTGGGTTTCAAAGGAAAGCTTCGGGGTGTAAACATTGAGGCTAACCGCGGCTAGCTAGCCCTAGCCTGTTAGCGGGTGCCAGCGGCGGATGGACGGAGCCACTATCTCCGCTGATGGTGGTTCGTGTTCAGCCTGCTAGCTAGCTAGCCTGTTAGCTTCCACTGACTGAGTGAGTGCTCTTTGTGGCAGAAACAGCACCGGAGGCAGATGTTCGCCGTGTCACCGAACGGCTCGGCGACTTTTCTGGACAAAGGCATATATTAACGACCCTTCTTGTAATGTTTTGATCCGCAAAGCTCCATACACGGCTCCATCCGGTCCGGTCCAGTCCAGCTAGCTTCACGGCTAACAAGAGAGCAGGTGACGGTGATGGGTATTCCGAGTATATTGGCATCATCTCACAGGTTCAATGACTATTTTGCCAGAGTATTTTCTAAAATGACCAAATATTAGATCATATTTTTCCATTGTAGTATTCCTAGGGTGTGTTTGGCTGCTCTTCCAACGTCACCTGCCTCCTTTATTTATTTTTTTCCCTGCCTCATTAGTATTCTCATAGTTTGAATCGCATCTCACTATTGCTTGTTGCCTCGATTGATTTATTTGTGTGTTTTCTCTCCAGCATTTAACCCTGATTTAATCAATACATTCTCATCAGAGTCAAAACAAGCCCCCACCGACGATCCCTCCGTTTGTTGTGTTTCGTTATGTCAACTCCAGACGAGGTTTTTCTTACGCTTTTCTATTTAAACCGGGATGTTGTTTTTCTCTTTGGAGCATCCCACCTTGTTTTTTACCGTCTTTTAACTCCGCCGTTTTACCGCGAGAGGCCGCGCTTTGTTAGGTCTCTGGAAAAGAACCAGGGCACAAAAAATGATCTATGGTTGTGTTTTAAATAATTAAAGGGTCTGTTAAATAGCCTGTCCTTCCGCTACACAAGAGTCCTCAAAGTAAATTGGCTTCTGTGGGAGACATAAGTAACGGTAAGTGAGTGGTAAATTTAGGTTTTAAGTCATTAATATTTACACTCAGGGGATGGGGATGGGTCTGTGCCGCTTTTACAGAGCTCTCCCGCTTTATAAAACCGTTACATCCTCTATTATTTATGCCTCACACTTGTTGGTTTGATGGCCCGTGTGACCGTTGTACCCTATTTTAAGTCTAAGTCTGCTTTTGTGGTTAATCCGACAGTCGTCCATGGGATCCCCGAGGCGGGTCGAGCAGACAGACTGGCTGACGTGATGACGTTACCAGGAGAAGCGGCTCTCCTGCGGGCTGACAGCTGATGGAGAGGAGACCCTGCTCCTCCTCCTCATCCTCCTCCTCCTCTCATACTGACAGCGGCTTCCCATGAAGAGGGCACGGAGCTCAAACATGACTCAGTGAACCGAACAGAACTGTTGCTGCCAGTGGATTAAATGCCGGATTATTAGTTTACAAGATACATTTTTTTTTTTGTATCTGACACGAGTATGGATTACTGAGTTTATTGTCATCTGTTGCCTTGTCAGCGTCAACATCAAGTGAGGCATCAAACTGACTTGATGAGTGCCTTTTTTATGTGTGTATGCAGCCTATTTGGCTCTAAATCTCCAGCCCAGTAATGCTCGCATCTTTACGTTTGTGACCTTTTTGTGTGTGTGTGTGTGTGTGTGTGTGTGTGTGTGTGTGTGTGTGAGCGCTTTCATAGAGGTTTTTGCCTGACCATCTTGTAATCAGTGTTCCAAATCTCCGAGATTAACCGAGTGAAAGCGCAAGTACTATGCACAGTTGTCGCTGCCTCACGCCCAGCACCGAGACTAAAACCTCAGCAGAGGAGAGGCGCTCGTAAAGACCCCACCCCGCAGGTTACTTTGATCCACCGGAGGGACACTGAGCGAGAGCTGCAGGGATGTTCGCCGCCGTGGAACACGGCCCGGTCCTCTGCAGCGACTCCAACATCCTCTGTCTGTCCTGGAAGGGAAGGGTGCCCAAAAGTGAGAAGGAGAAGCCGGTGTGCCGGAAGCGCTACTACGAGGAGGGATGGCTGGCCACGGGGAACGGCCGCGGGGTCGTAGGTGTCACGTTCACATCCAGTCACTGCAGACGGGACCGGGTCACGCCACAAAGAGTGAACTTCAACCTCAGAGGACACAACAGCGAGGTAGGAGGATTTGATGGATGCAACGTACTACTGTATTACACTTATTAGACTTAATATTCTTACATTCTATATTATATGTTAATAGACTTTATTCATAGTTGCAGTGTTGTCAGGCTTCAAAGAATCAATTCAGGGATTAAATCCATCAACTTTTGCCTTGCGTGGATGTTATTCTGTTCTCACGTCTTTCAAAGTTATTTCAAGCTTTGCATAGTTATTTTGTTGAAGATATAAATACTTTAAAGGCAGTATGTCGTTTCTCCAGCCTCCTTTTAATTACAAGCCCTAACGGTTTCATGTTGAAACAGTGTTTTCATTCTCCCTCGGGCTTTTACTTCTGCAGTTGAATTTAAATGTCTGCACTTGTGGAGATAATTTTTTTTTCTGCCGCTTACCCTGTTGTGTGGCTGGTCGGACAGAGGGCTGAGATACAGAATTGTGACCTTGACGTACTTTTCCACAGGATAGCGTTGAGTTTTTCTTGCGCAAAGATTCCAACTTCATGTCTTGAGGACACAGTAAAGTTGAACTTCCATCCAAACACAAAAGCGGTGGATTACACTGTCAATGTATTTATTTTTTTTAACTTAGTCACCACCCACCGCTTAACACCCTTATCACCCGTGGCTCCTCGGTCAAAACATTCCTGATAATTGGGTGTCGGTGGGTCCTTAAAGTCTTAATTTGTTCCAAAATTAAGGCCTTAATTATCCTTAAAAATGACAACCCTTAAATCCACCTTTCAAAGGTCTTAAAAACTCCACAAACACAATAAACAAAATTGCAATGTATTCTCTTAAACGTTGTACAGTGAAATCTTTGTAAAGAGACTGGAAAATTTGTAATTAGTGCTGTGCATTTTAACACAACGGAGCAGAACCAACGGCAATCGTTGGTTTGTGGGGGGAGGGGCTACAGGCACTTTTTCATATTTGTTTGAAAGTCAATGAGATCTTTCAAACTGTTACAAGTTGCCGATGTTCTGCTTCAGATTTGTGATCTTGATATTTGTTTTTTCAGCAGTTCCATTAAATATATGGACAAAACTCTTGGTTATGTGGTCAGACTTTTTGCTGTCTCGCAGATGATATGCTTTAAATTAGATTAAAGTGGTCTTAAACCTGCAGACACCCTGTGATAGGCACTGCCTGGCATTTCCCTCATCTTTCGTTGTGGTAACACTACGTAATTTTTCAATGTTGTGCTTTAAAAAAAAAAAATAAATAAAATAGTGGCATTAGAATGAGCGTCTAACTAATACCTGTATCACTTTCTGTGTGTATGAGTGTTTCTGTGGCGGTCTTGGCACAAGTGCAGATTGCACACGGGTTGCATTTGTCTCTTTTTTAGAGGGTGTAGCTGTTGGTCAGATGGAGCAAGGTGCTGTGTCAGCATTCCATAAGGCAGCTGAGAGGAGAGTGGATGAATCCCCACAGAGAGTGACTGAAGCGCAGCAGAAATGTCATTTAACTCTGCCCACTTGAACCGGGTCCAAGAAGTGAATTTTTCCCCCCTTTTGTTGATGTGGTTTGTGCAGTGGCGGAGTGAAGGCTGAACTCTCCTAACCCCGAGCTGCCGTATTTGTTCAGAAGGTCGCTCTCTCTATGCATCTTTTTTTTTTGTTCAAAGTTTTTTTCATTGAATTTTCTTATTAAAAGAATCATTACAAGATAATACAATAACCCCATTCTAACAAAGTCCCATCCCTATTGCACCACATACTCCAACATACAATATAAAAAAATTCTAAAACTTAATATTTATTAAACCAAATAGAAATAAAAAGAGAAAAAAAATAAATAAAAAAAGGGGGAGAGTTCCATCCTAAATTACAGCGAAAAGTTGCTTGTGTCCATTTTCCCCAAGTGTGACAATACAGGCTGCCACACTATAAAATTTGGCTGCATTCCCTCTAGTAGTGTATTCTCTAAACATCGTTTTGGGGGCTTTACAACAGTGGTAGAAATCGCTCTGTCCAATGAGTTCTGTCACGCTATTAACCAACTGTTCACTCGCTCGTCATTTTCCATCCCGTTTGCGGTGACGTAGAAGTGAAAAGGCTGTTTGAAATACACCACCTACAAGGTTAATACAGGATGGAGGTGCTTTTATTAGTCACGAACCCTATTTTGTGTCTTTTGCGTGGAGAAAAATGACCTGTTAATATTTGACATGAGAAAAAATGGTGAAATGGTGTCATGGACTGTCTGAAAATTAATGTGTGTACAAAACTTGAATTACATTATCGGAAATTTGTTTTTGTTGTTAAAATATTAGTGTTAAATGTATAATTTGCCCAGCTTGGAAAAGAAGACAGAATGTTTTGTTTGTTTATGACAGATGTAAATGAAACGTGTACGAGCTGTGCATTAATGTCAACACTGCAGCTTTGTCTTGTAGTTGTGTAAAAAGCGCTGGGGGACTCGAGGAAAGACTGGGTGCCCGGGGGTCCTTAATAAGTCTAAATGTGTTTGTCCAGAATTAAAGTCTTAATTATCCTGAAAAATGACAATTCTCAAATCTGCCTTTCAAAGGTCTTACAAATGCCACAAACGCAATAAACAAATATTTTCTTTCTTTGTACAGTGAAATCTTTGTAAAGAATCTGACAAATTTCTAATTACTGCTGTGTATTTTATCACAACGGAGCAGAACCAACAGTGATTGTTGGGTTTGGGGGGGGATGGTGGTTTAGGGTTAGTGTATACTTTCAGGTATACACACGTTAACACCTTCAGTTGCTATTGGCAACATTAAACGTGGGGAAATCTCAGCTGATGGATAAACAGACATTTGCGGCACGGTTCAGACCGGTTCAAGGAAACTGCTACGAGAGAAAGATTGTCAGATCTTTCAAACTGTTCCAAGGTGTCGGTGTTGTGCTACAGAGCCCTGATCTCCACGTTTGTTATTTTTCATCAGTTCCATTAAATATATGGACTGAACTATTTACAGTGTGGTCACACTTTTTGTTATCTCGCAGATGAAAGGTCTTGAATTCCATCAAAGCCGCCTTAAAAAAGCTCTTAAAAATGTCTTAAATTGAACTTCCTTAAACCTGCAGATACCCTGGAAAGATGTAAAAAAATATCAGTCGGTGAATGAGTCGAAGGCAAATGATTGTGTTCTTGGTGAAGCTAATACAATTGGGTAACCTTCCATTGTCTCCCAAGGCTGCGCACTCAGCAGTAAAACGCAGCCGTGTCCCCTGACAATCACGTCCTTTAGCGCTGTCATTGAGCGCTCGTCCTCACTAGCGGCGAGTGTCCTCTCATGTAAATGAGTTCAAGTCACGTTATGAATGAGCGCACGGGAAAAACGCAACATGGATTCAACTCCCCGCCCCCCACCTGCCCAGTCCTGCCAAAATCAATACGCCATACTAGCATTCTTCAGTTTGCCCCATTATTCCCCTTGATTTATAGGCCCCGGTGTCCCGCCATCATTCTGATGTAAGCGAGTGTCTAAATGGATGTGTCTTTTGGACTCGGCCCAAAATGGGAATGTAGTAAAGTAGAGGGCAGATCTTAAGCTGTCAGACATCTGTTAAGAACCTGGGACAGGATGACGTGGCTCTATGTTCCTGCGGAGCACGCCAATGCTCCCGCTCGGATTATAGGTTTGATTTACACTCATAACAAAAAAAAAAAAAGTTGGCAACTCGGAGCTACTTTGAGTAAAAGCATCCACCTGAGGTGTCTGGAGTGGCAGAGGTTGAGCCGCTCGTCCACTCTACCACCCCATCGCGAAAGCTTCATACGACGAAAACGCAGAACCCACTGTAGAAGTCCCCGATGAAGGCGTGTCTTTGTGAGTCTTTTAGCTCCATTGAGGGGTAATTACAAGGTAACGGCTTCCAACGTAACGCAATGTAAATGTAGCGAACGGCTGCTTTTGTTAACGTTTCCCACGGCCTTGGTTCATCAATGGGTGTCAGGAAATTACAGCAGAGGTCCCTCAGCACAGACCTCGACCTGTTTTAGAGTCGCGTCGGATTTTTAATATGCAAATCTGTATCTGGGTTAGTGACGTGATGCCTACTTTCTCTGTTTGACTGAATGTTTCCCATTTGGGGAAAAAAAATCCTCAAAATACTTAAAAAGATATCATGTATGTCTCTGTATACAGGGCCAGTACAATTCCTCCAGACATTTATTTATTGGTCATGTTTGGTCAAAACATCATATGGGGTGTCCAAGGATTGGCAATAATTGCACTAAATTCAAAACACTATCACTTTTGGCTCCAATTTTTATCAGTGTATACTATGGTTATGTGGATACTATCTGTACACATGTTAAATCAATATTAATCAGTGTATACTATGGTTATGTATCTGTACACATGTTAAATCAATATTAATCAATGTATACTATGGTTATGTATCTGTACACATGTTAAATCAATATTAAACAGTGTATACTATGGTTAATGTGGATACTATGTGTACACATGTTAAATCAGTTTTATGGGTTTTAAACTATAAATGGGTATTAAAGCTGCATAACAAGGGAGACACTGTCATTAAAGAATAAATTAATAAAATCACTGAAAGCGAAAAATGTAAATGCACACCAGCCTATCCTTAAACAGTTTAATTACTTAGACTAGTAATGTTAAAGAAATATATTAATTCTGAGATATATTATGGTCACCCAGGATGACTTTTTTTTAAGGCCGTGCCCTATGAATTCACCTTTAAATACACTAAAATCCTCTTAATGTGGGGTTTTACATAAATACATGTGTACAATACATTCCAAAGGTTTGAACAATGGGCAAATATATCCATATTTTTAGTACAGTATTTAAAAACTGACCTCTTGTAAAGTGTTATCTGTCACTGGGTCATCTATACATAGCAGAATATCTATAAACAAATGTTCAAATCCTGATTTTGCAATTAAAGTCTTAATATTTTCTTAATCCAAAAATGATTGACAGGGAACGAAAAAAAGAAAATGTCGTACTGAAGTGAAATTTGGCCTGGCGTGCCCTGGTACTATTTTCATATTGCTGCTTCAACAGAGCCGATGACCTTTTGCAGTAGACGTATCAACTGCATCACAGTTAAATACAACTGGAAATGGATAAAAGCAATAGGCTGCGTGTTATTTTATGCGACTATTTTAATGATCTTGCCGAATATTTCCTGTGGGACATACATCAAAATAGATCAGTGCTTCCTTTGACAGTCTGTTGTTGTTTTGTTTTTTTTTTATTTCTTTTTTTTTTCTCTCCGTTCAATTGTGTTCAGACGCTGAACAAAGCCACTCAGTGAGACAGCGTTGATTCTCCACCAGAGCCAAATGTCACACACAAGCGTTTCAACCACTGTCGACACGTCGGGAAGAAAAAGTTTGGCCGATGCACGGGTTTTGGGCAAATTGTCTCTCAGTGTCTTATCATCTCCTTGCTGTCGTCAGTTTGTCTTGTGTTCAACGCACGAATAAGTTACAGTATGAGGGAATCACTAGCTGTATACATTGTATTTTACAAACTTTTTCCGTAATTTGAACAATATTCTACGTGTTACTAAATGTTTTGTGTATTTGTAGATCCACTGTGATCTGTAAGTTATAATGTACATGTATAAAGGATAAACTGAGGTATAGTAGTGTTAAAATTACACTTATTTTAATGTACACATATAAATGATAAACTGAGGTATAATGTTAAAATTACAATGATTTTAATGTACATGTATAAATGATAAACTCAGGTATAATTGTTAAAATTACACTTTAAATGTACATGTATAAATGATAAACATGGTATAATGTTAAAATTACACTTATTTTTCTTCATAGTTTTGAGGTTGTTAATGTTATTCATTATTTTAAAGGACAGATTGTTGACGCAAACATTTCCATCATATGAGGACAGTTTGGAGTTGACATTATTGATATGTCATTCTGTTATTATTGTCCTGGCCCCGCCCACTTCACACCAAAAATGAATAAAAGCTGCAATTTAGAATGTTGACAGGTTAAATGGTTTAATTGTGTCTATACCGGAAGTAATGTGGCTGAAACCCGCAAGTAAAAAGTCCTCCTCAGTTTCCATGTGAGCGCTGGGCTCAGATGTTGATGCTGTGAGATCAGAGAGACTGGATCTCTGTTTTTGAAGTATGGCGTCACCGCGCTCCGATGCGCACGTCTCATTTTCACTTGTGCCGCGTGACATTTCCCTGCATTAAAAGTGGTTGCCTGGCCGGGCTTCATAAACCAGTCGGCTTATCTCTCTTTTAGAAGGCCTTTGCCGGAATCAGCACCGGCGTTGGACCGACGCAGCTCTTTCAGACGGACAGACAGGAAATAGAGGATGCAGCCGGCTTATCTGTTTTAGTCCAATAATAAATGGAGAGATCGGGGAGAACGCAGCATCGTTTTCCTGCAGCACACGATGAGTGGAGTTAAGAGTTAAGTCATGGCCTGTAATGGACCCTGATGCGTTTCGGATCCCCCCCCCCCTCCCACACTCGCTCAAAATCACCTTTGGTTCTCTCACCACCTGTGTCCAGACTCCTACACCAGACTTATTAAAAATAAAATACCTTATATATAGATAGATAGATTAGCTTTATTTGTCACATGCACAGTTATACATTGTACAAAGTACAGTGAAATGTGTTTTTGTACC
>JAPTHA010000017.1:18871033-18881033 GCA_029814585.1 Gymnapogon annona | reverse complement strand
TGAAAAATGGCAGCGTTTAATGTTTAAGACTATTGTACAACAGGATGAGTGAAAAATGGCAGCGTTTAATGTTTCGTGCGGCAGTTTAGGTGAAATAAATGTTTCACATTGTGCTGGAAAGATATTTGGGAACTTAAAAAAACACTCAAGTGCACATCACAGATGATACTTTTCTTTCATTTTCACTGGTTTTCATCCCAGGTCAATTACACCGGTGCTAATTAAAGACCCGCCCAAGAGTGTTTTCAACTTTTTCTTTCTTTAAAATATTAGCAAATGCCTGAAATTGCTTTCACAAGCATGCTGTGCAGACATTTGGTTTCCATTTCCTGAGGTTATCAAACTATTTTGGCCGACTGGTGACTGGCAACACCAACAGTACGTTTGTTTTTATTTGTGTTGGTGAGATGCTATTGTTGCATTCTAATGGAGCCAAATAGGATATTGATTTGTCAAGTCTGCACTCTATTCACATTTAACAATGGCTTGTCTTTTACTGCCATTAGAGTCTGAGAGTCTGGAGATATTTTCCCCTCATAAGGGATTCATTACATACCAATAAACATGTGGGACAGCAGGAAAAATAGCTGTGTTGTTTAAAAAATAACTAACTGAAAGAAAATGTTTTCTAGTAAATCGTCTTGTGTATGACTTGTTATACGCTGCCGGATTGATGACTGGTCAGATATTTAATGTTTACTGCGCTCCACACTCTGAAAGCAAAAACAAGGCATCGTCTCTCATCCACTCACTACTAATTGAAAGTAAGCGCTGTAACTTGTGATTAGCCCTCGTCTCTGTCTTGAAGTCTGTTGATCTCAACAGCCAAGAGCGCCTCGATTAAATATCCCCTCATACTTGCTCGCCGCCCCTTTAATTGAGACGTTTCCCACCTCGCATGCCTCTCTGAACATCAAACGCATCAGAGGCGGTGGAATTTATCAAAGCCGGGACGGATCACCTCTGTGTCTGCACTCCCTTAACCCGTTACATATTCTGTGTCATCTTTTAAGGACATTTCTGGAATTTTCCCATTTTTCTTCAGATTCCTCACTTTTGCTTTGCTCTCTTGAAGGACTCGAGATGAACTTGTTGCTGTTGCGTAACACGGGAATCTAAATTAACTCCATTTGCGTCTGTAAACACCAGGGGGTCTCAGGATGTGGACAGCGACCAGGAAACGGCATCATAAACATATAGAGATGAAACAAGTGTGTCCTGTTCATAATGTTCACACACACACACACATACACACACAATACTAAACTTCAGCTATTTTTGCGTGGTTTGAATGTGTGTGATTGTTATGCTTTTTGCTGTATGAAAATATACAGTACATGTCTATTCGAGCCACATCAGCAAAACAGTTTAACCAAACCCACAATGGGGGGGGGGGTGAAAACGTATATGCGCACATCCCGCTCAAATATACTGAAACGAAGAACACACACACACAAACTAATGCACTCAGACTGCCTCTCATAATTCAGTAGCCTGAGGTGCTCCGTGGGAACCGTTTCTAAATTGAAGAGCAGAGTTCTCCTCGATGTCTCCAGTAGTCTGCCGCCACAGACCAGGCCTAAACACAACCAGATGTGCCACCATTGATTTCTGATCACACAGTCCAACACACACCCCTAATACACACTCCTAATATCTCCTGGCACCATGAACACGGAACCGCAAGATGGATAAATACCTCTACGGATACAAATTTGTGGAGAGCGTGTATGCGGGTTGAATGCAGACACAGATACACACACACACACACACACACACACACACACAAACACAAGTCTCTACACACTCCTTATACCCGTCCAAGAAACCAGCAGACCCTAAAATAACTCAAATCTATCGTATAGTTCCCTGTAAGACATATACCCTCTCTGAAAAATCATATAACCACCACATCCAGCTGCTCCGTGACTGAGTTTTGGACTGTGTGTTGCCATGAAATGAAAAATATCCCTTTCTTTAGTATCGAAATACAAATTACATGGACGGTTTTGACCTGCAGTGCAGCAGAATATAAGCTCCATGCGCACGAATACACGCTCGGAGTGAAAGCGATAAAGCTGGAGTAGCAGGATTTGTCGAGACCGGACGGGTCAGAGTGAGTCATCAGGTAAACGTGGAACTCAGTCCATCACTAGGGGCAAAAAAAAAAAAAAAAAAGCTTTAATGTGGTTTCAGTCTGTGCCTCAGTCAGCATGTAAGCGACTCATAAAAAAACCTTTAAAGGCTTACTCAACACATTGCACACTGAGGATTTAGTCAGACAGAGAAGAAGACGGGGACAGGTAGCCAACTCTCCCCGAGAGATTTACAACTAGATTTGTCTCCTCTTCAAACACTTCACCCGGTTGTGATTTTTGACTTTGCAAACAAGAAAACGTACAACCTGAAAGTGCGTAAGTCTGTGTGCATGTGCGCAACCTTTCACTGCCGATAGTGAGAGACAGGGTTTGTGGTGTTCCGGGCCTTAGCAACCATGACAAACCTTCAACAATACAAAGGACTCTAGTTACTGATCTGGTTACAGCCCTTCTTTACCAGAAGCCGGTTTGTGAAATGATGAGGCCACACACACACACACACACACACACACACACACACACACACACACACACACACACACACACACACACACACACAAATCTGGAAAGGAGTCCATAAATTAAGTTAAGGGGAACTTGTTGGTAATTAACATTTGTTAGTACGGCTGTATGTAAACCATAGGATTATTTAAATTAAAAAAAAAAAATGAAGGCAGATAAACATTGGTATTATTGAGACTATCTATTGTCTAATGTATCTGTTATCTATTGTCTCTCCCCTTCATTCCATCTCTTTAGATGATGTGAGTTATAAGCTTTAGCAGCTCCATACAAGAAACGCATACATATAAATCACATATGACTATGTTTGGGTTCAACATGTGTTCAGGTTCATTCCAGCGCCCCTTTGTGGTTGATCTGTTAGTTTTTCCCCCGAAGGCAAATGTTCAGGTCGTACAGCCTCTATTGAAATTGCACCTCTTCAGTGCTGTCAGTTTTGTCCACAACTGGTTTCATTGTCAGAGTAATAATAATAATAATAGGGACGATGAAGACGAAGACAAAGACTAAAAAGAAGAGGGAAAACAAGAATAATAACAAGAAGCAGTAAAAGAAAAAGGACACCGGCAAGAAAAGGAACATGAGCAACGTAAAAGAATAAGGACTTGAACAAGAAGGAGAACCAGAGCAAGAACGATTAAAGGAACCAGGACAAAAACAAGAACAAGTAAAAGAACACATATTCAAACAAGTACAAGAATAACAGAAAGTAAACGACCACGGACAGGAACAAGAATAAGAACAAGAACAGGTAAATAAACAAGGTCTGAACCAGTAAAGACATGAGAAGAAAAATAAGTAAAAAAAAAAAAAAGACAAGGACATGAACAGGAACAAGAACCGAACAAAACAAAAAAATGCAGGAAAAATAATGAGGCATTAGTGCTTGTATAGATCTTTGTTTATTGCTGGGGTTTATGTTTGTGTGTATGTATGTATAAATGTATGTTTGTTTGCCGATGTGCCAAAGAAATTTGTCCTCGTGAGACATTAATGCCGTATAATATCGTATTGTACTGTACAACTAAAAAAAAAATCTTGTTTTTTATCCTAAATGTTGTGCTAGCTTACAAAAAGCCTATTAGTAGCAATATGTGGGCTGCAGATCTGACTCAAAGGAGAGCAGCTGACATTTTCTATGGTGGCTCTTTTTGTGTCGCTAACGTTAATCAGCCAGTAACCGGATGTCAGCACATTGGGTTGTTTATGAGTGTGGCCTAATTATGCAGAGAGGTGGTGGGAGTCGCAACATAACTGGTTTTGTCAACAACAGCTGCCGTATTTAGCGAGTCACTGACTTTTTTTTTTTCATATATGGTCAGACAGTTGCTCTGTGGTATTGGGTGTAATTGCAGTAAGGGCAGGGAGGGAACGTCAAGTGTTTTAGAGGAAGTGAGGGAATGCAGCACATTATCATGGGACATACACAACAGCAAAGACCGATGAGGAGCAGTAACATGATATACGCTGGAACGTGGACAGCAGCCAGTGATGCTTTGACTAGAGTTGCTGAGTGCAGTTGTTCTCGATGAAGCGCTGCTATTATCCTGTCCTGCTTCCCCAGTAGAAAAGGTGATTACACATTTGCACGGTCCATAAAATTCCTGCCCTTCTACTCTTTCAACTGACACTGGGACAAATATTAAAATGCTACTGGTCTTAAAGTGAGCAAGTTTCAGAGTTGGTTCCCGATGTGAATGAATGCATATTTTTCCACTGTTCTTTTTTTCTTCCTCCTGCTTATGCAGACTCTGCTTCTGTCAGACTATTATCCATCTGTAAAAGACGTAGTTCCTCCACATTGTCCTCCTGGATTTTATCCTGTAGTATTTTGGGGATTTTTCTCTCTATACAGTCTGCATAAGGCTGTATTTGTGAAGTACATGGAAATAATCATCAATTAAAACTTTATGAGGAACGGTATGTTATGGCTGGCTACAATGACAAAATTAGTAATTTGATGACATTGTGAGGATGCATGGGATTGTGGAAGTTGTTGTTTTTGCTACCTTCGCAGGCAAATATCTACATGATGCAACTCAGTCAGAAAACGTATATCAATCTGACTTATGACATCCTTGTTGGCATCAGTTAAGATTTGTGGTTGACTCTGGTTACATATTGTAATAATTACTTTAATATCAAAATATATGAATAAATTTGCTTTGTGCAGGAATATGTTGCAAATTTGCATGCAATAATAAGCTGCTGAAATTGTACTATATCACTCTTATCACATGACATTAATCCAGGTTTATTATTTTTCCTTTAAAAGGTGATGTGACACCATTGACGAGACAAAATTAACTGATTAAAATGGGACTTCTTTTACACCTTTTACCTCTGTATGGTCAACGAAAACCCTCCCAAAAAAATTACGTAGCCATTTTAAAATACTTGAAAATATAAGATATTGCAGCTTTGATGTGTTTAGGTGGATTTAAGCTGTATCTTTATCCAGTCTTCATCTGATATTTGGTGACATAATTCATAAGAATGGCGCCCACTTTGCATCACTGTCCTGTGCGTGCATGTTTGTGTCCGTTGGTGCATCTACACCAGCTGTTCGGACAGGCTGCAACAGGCAGGAGGAGGATACAACGACAGAGTCAGGGGGAAAGATGGAGGAAAAACATGGGAGGTAAGGGAGGTGGAATGTCTTTACCTTGGACACGAAACACTCCGCTATGGCGACGGGGTCGGCGTTGCACTTTTCCAGATCGTGAAGGAGGTCCCTGAAATTCACAAACAAAGGAAATATAAAAAAAAGAAACACACACACACACACACACACACACAATGAAGAAATGCTGCATCTACACTTTTACACTACTCTTTCCTTGTCTTTAATCACACACATGCATGAATATAAACACTTTTCCCATGATTCATTTCTTAAAACAATCGCGGTGGATATTAGGACAAGAGTCACAAAAACTAGGTCTTAGGGCATTCGGCTCCAAACAAATGAGAAACTTCCATGAATTGAATCAGCTCCTGTGTGATTGTGTATATGTATATAAGAGCACGTGCACACACATACATACACACAGTGTCCCTGTATGGGGAAAAAAGGCCAATGGTGAATTTATTGTTTCGTGGTTGAAGCATGAGGTCACTGTGACTGTGTTAAACTGCTTTTACACTTCCTTTTACTGGCCAGTTTGTCTGTGCACGACAGCTGACAAATGAATAGGTGGAAAGAAAAATGCGCATGATTGTGGCTCCAGACCACCAGCACTGATGCTCAACTAACCAACCCACCGGTGCCAGAGAACACAAATATGCAGACAATTGCGCACACACACACATACACACACACACACACACACACACACACACACACACACACACACCTGACTGTCGCAACAACGCCCTTCCTAGAAATCAACAGGTGGGTCAGGCTCATTTCACTACCAGCAGGACTTAGTGTGTTGAGCCTATTTCTGTATTTATGTGTAGGCAGAGTCATGTGAGGTCAAGTCCAACTTGAACTTCAGCTCAAGTCAATTCTTTGGAAAACAGCGTCACTCTACAGATGTGTAAATAGTATTTTCAAATATTTTTTGTATTCTATGAACAATACCTCACACTCAATTATTTTTTGGTTGAATTTTTATTTGAATCTGTGTTGTGTTTATGAAATCAGTATTACTGTGCACTGATGGAGATCATTTTTAGATACAGATTCATTACGAGTGGAAAAAAAAGTAGGGATGCTGTACATGTAAGTTTATTGACTTGTTCTGTTTCCAATGTGATTTATTCTTGATAGTCAAAAGTGTAACTGGGACACAGTATGTAATCATTATACCTGCTCAAAGGTGATTACTAATGTGCCTAAGTAGGAATAAAATGATTTATGTGTCTGAAAACAACATTCTTCCAACTTGATGAGGAACGGTGTGTTTGCATTCTCCCGCAGTTACACCAAGTCAAACTTGTAACCGCCGTCTGGATGCAGAATTTCACCTGTTAAAGCGGTAGATGTCCTGGATGTTGCCAAACAGAGAGCCTTTATCCTCTGGGCTCAGGGCCAGTCGGGACTGGTTGCTGATACACTCCAAGTAGTCCTGCAGAGAAACCGAGAGCAAGAGAAACAGAGAGAGAGAGAGAGAGAGAGTGGTCAAGTGAGAAAAAAACTACTGTATTGTTACAGCGATTTGACTGGCACTGGCTTCAGCACACACAGAAACACACACCCACATCAGTCTGAAAGGTCGCTCACGTACTCTCACTCCACTTCACACTGCCTAACACCACTCTAGCGAGATGGTTTTTTGGCATATAAAAATATTAATGGGATATTATTGGTTTCTTTGAGCGTTATCTGCAAAGCAATAACTGATCCACGTGCAATTGAATCATTTAAACATTTCATAGAATTTTTTTAATATTGTTTATGTATATCTATGTAAAGCACACTTAATTTGCACACACACACTGCAATACATACATTATATATTCATATAGAGACTATCATTTATTCATGACTTATTTCTGAAGGTATATGCCTTTTAGAATCTTATTTTATACTCAGTTTTTTATATTGTTTACTTTAGTTGCTTTGCTTTTTTTTTTCGATTGTTGGTACTGAGTGAAAGGCAAAGTAAGAATTTCATTGGTCTGTATTGTACTTTGCAATGTGGTTACATGACAATAAACACTTTGAATCCTTGAATCTTTGAAAAAAGGCAGTCCTGCACAATTGTCTTTGTTTTTATCCTTATCTTGGGTGATTAAGGCCTGAGTACCTGAGTATAATGGCCTGAACTGAATAGATAAACATATGTGACTAATGCCACTGGGTTTGGTGCCAGTGTTCTGCACATTTGCAGGAGTCAGGCTCTGCAGCACAGTCTGTAAAAGCCCACCACAGTCTGCTACTGGGTCGGACAGACATTACAACACAGAGAAAAGTACCACTCTGCACTGAACATGCACAAACACACACCCTCGGATCATTTAAGCACAAACTTGTGTGTTTTTATGAGAGGAGGGGGGAGGGAGGAGGCAGAGAGATTCATCACGCTCACCCTCTTTAGACTGTTTGACTAATTCCAGTCTGCCGCTGCGGTCTGTGTTTCTGGTAATACTTTAATTTCTCGGCCAGCATTATTAGGGCAGTTAAGTATAATGTGCCTTAGCCAGAGCAGCAGTGCATGAAATTGTGTTTCCAAAGAAAACACAACGGAGACGAAGAATGAGCAATATGAGTCAGATAGAGAATAAAACAATTAATTCAGATTTGGACCTCAATGACAACCATCTCACGCTATTTTACGCAAAACCTTCAGGCTAATATTTTGGTTTAGGGATTATAGACCATGAGATTTAAGTCCTGCTGACGAGCAAAGTTGGTGATTACGTTTTTGGGGGGAAGGGGTCACACATGGGGGCATGTTTAGATTTTAGTGACTATCGCAAGGTAATGTGTAAGGTGATGCTTTATTAGCCGTGGGGTCATGGATCTGACCTGGCTTGACCCCGTCACTCATCAGCCAAAGCCTTCATGAGCTCAACAATGGGCATCGTTCAGCCATAAACATACACACACACACACACACACACACACCAGCTTCTTGAGGCGCACACCCTTCTACAGATAGGACATGTACAAACTTGATACTTTCTCATGTTAACCATTAAGCTTCTCAAATGCACGCTCTTTTCCAATTGAAAAAACATATCCTGCTGCAGAGTGGGGAGTCATTCCACACAATCCAGATTCAATGTTTCTGTGGTGATTTTGTTGTGAGTTTATTTCCAAACTCTGGTCAGTTTCACTCTGGTGATGTTTTTCGAGTGTCGGAGGGGAAAAGTAGTAGACCGGGGAGAAAAACAAGAGCTTTGGCCTTGTTTATTTGCGGATAACTGAAGGGCCTCGTTGACTGACCGAGGGAGGATGAAAGCTGTTGGAGCGTCAGTCACCAGTAAAAACCAGCAGGACTGGAAAATAAACACTTCTTTTTGCAGCTCGCTCTCTCAGTCCACATCAAATTCTTAAATGCAAACACAGATGAAAACAGCAGTTTCATACAGTTACGGGAAAGTGAAGCCACACTGTCACTCACATATCATTAGGGCCTTCAGCCCTAATGATATATATTAATAAATAAAAGGACTTAAATTGGTTTGATCATCTGACCTTCAAAAGTGATTAAAATGCCCATCCATGATAAATATCATATTGCCAAATTATAATGGAAAAATCGTCATTGTTTTAATCCAGTCCTACAATTTACAATGGAGTACTTACATTGTAAATTGTACATTGTACATTTTCATCAACATCGCAAAAGGTATGGATCAATCATATGACATTTTCATTATTGGCAATTTTTCTGTATCTGAAGTGTTCAAATACTATGCGGGGTGACCACGGATTGGTAATAATTGTGGAATACATTCCGAAGATTTCAACAATGGACGAATATATCCATGTTTTTAGTATTTAAAAACCGAACCCTTGAAAAGTGTCATCTGTCAATGATCCATACGCAAAAAAACTGATTGAAAGAGATGATATAAAATACTATGATTCAACAAAAAAAAAAACAGAATTTGTCCCCAATTGCGTGTCATTTACACTTAGCATGCAAACATTTAGCCAATTGGATGATTTTATTATTTTATTAATTGCAAATCAAATCATTGCAGCAATTCTGAACAATGTTCTCTTGCAGACTGTCCTCGTCCTACGACAGGCCATGTGACAGCTGAACATGCAAGAACACTGAATCGACACCTACAGTTCCTCACAACAGGGGGCCGGGTCTGAGTGGACCACCTAACTGCTGACAGACAGAACACAGGTGATCGCATAGGAGTCTGGGTAAATATTTGTGTTAAGGCCATCACACCCTCTTCCCTTGCTAGGAAGTAGCACGGGCAAAAGGTATTATTGTCCTAGTTGCAACTAGAGCTGGAAGTGAATTTGTGTCTGAATGCGATAATGGATGGATCTGTGTTGTGGAGTCCCTTCCAGTCGCTGGACTTTGAACAAACTGTCAGAGTTAAAAGCTCTATTCATAGAAATACAATTAGCGCAATCCATTCGCAGCGTTAACCATCATTGACACCGAAAATGAAGACGGCTCAAATGGATGTACCTTTTCTAAAGCACTGGTGATGAAATAGCTGTCTTGGCATTTAAAGTGTAGTCCCGGGCTGGGTGGTCTGCGTTACTAATGGTGGTCTCCAGTGCAGACACTGTAGAGGGCTATTAAGTGCAGCTCTGTTCAGTGTTTTCCTAACCTACTTTGAAACAAGGTTATCTGAGAGTTAAATCCTTCTTCCTACCTTCCTCTCGCTGCCCTTTCCCACCTTCGTGTCCCAAAGAAGGGAAGAGAGGAATGGTAGGTGGAGCCAGGGGGGTG
>JAPTHA010000017.1:18850909-18863177 GCA_029814585.1 Gymnapogon annona | reverse complement strand
GTTGACAAGGGGTAACAGGTCAAAACCTAACCGTCATTCTCCACACTTCTCCTGTCTCTTGGAAATCTGAGCTTCCTACTATTTTTTTTTTTTTTTGACAACAGCCGTTTCTCTAAAATACACACCACGAAGAGAAACATACACAACGATGCACATGCTTCTACAGACACTACTAAAAAAGAAAGAAAAGAGAAACAACAACACATGTGAAAATCAAACACTCGTGCGCACATGAAAAACAGCAAAATCTCAGCCAAACATTCTGTCACTTCCCACCGCAATCAATGTAGATGAAGCAGCAGAATGCAAAACACACGTCACATCTGCGCAGCACATGTAAGCAGGCACAAGATGAATTTTAAGGCTTGCAGAAAACCAAACAGAGGCAAATAAACAAACAAAAGCAAAGGAAGTGAAAAAAGAGAGGCGACCTTTGATGTAAACCTCGGTGCCCGGTCCTTAACAAAGCCTTTAAGCAGCAACTAGAGGCCATGTGTATCTTTGTACTTCAAAGACAGCGCTACAAAAAGAATATATTTGCTAAAGCGAGTGCGTACTGTATGCGTGCAAGCGTTTGTGTGTGTGCTCACGTCTAAAGTTTTGACTGAGCAGGCACAAAGAAACTGGTGTTGTGTACCTTGGCTAAACCCTGCCCGCCAGCCCGGGTGACCTTATTGTACTGGTTTGCTGCGAGCAACGAGCTGTGTGTGTCACGTGCATGAGGAAAAACCACAACGATCTAAAGGATGTGTGTTATCAGGTGATTTAAAGCCCTGTATTCCTGAAAAGATCAAGGTCAGGCAGCCACTGGACCGAAATATATTTATGACATGAGAGTCCACCTCGGCCCTTAGGGTGGTCATTTGATCAAAGCGAATGTATCTGACTAAACCAACGGGAGATAGGTCAGATTCTTGCAATGATTTAACAACTGCAAATCTAAGGAGTAAATTTGGCTGGTTTTCATATGTAGCCATTATTACATTTCCATGTAGCTTCAGATGACAAGCATGCATTATGTAACTGCATCAGTAGCAATTGTTTTCAACACAATTGGAATAAGCCTCAAAGGAAGAACGCTGAAGTCAGAGAAACATAACAAAACAGTTCTCAGTTTTCAGTACTAGAACTTTCCTCTTATAAGTGATTTTGGTGAGTTATTGGATGATTTGACCATGAAGGAAGTTTAGAGCATAAAAATGCTATTAAGTATATTGTTCTATATTGTATTGTTCCTATACATACAAATTTTATCTCCAAAGTTGTGGAATACAACAACAGTATCTGCATATGAAGTATGAGTAATAGTATAAATTAAATCAAATGTACAGATGTTGAGGAAGGAAATACTCAACTAGTGGTTTTTGAGTGTCTTGTCTACTTTCTTCCATGCATACTATACTCTTCTATGTATGTACATTTTATTTCACAAAATAAGAGCTAGTGCTATAGTGGAATACAAATACAGTATGTGGATATGAGGTATTGGTAATAGTATAAATTACATAAAATATAAAGATGTAGAAGGTGTAAATACTCCACTATATATAGCACTATACTGAAATAAATAGATTTGGTTCATTTATCCAAGTGTATTGAATGTCTTGTCGACTTTCGTCCAGGTGCTGTGCTCTCTCTCTCGTTCCTTACCTGCACTATGCTGTGCAGGTCCTGTACGTATGTTCTCTCTGTGTCCAGTATCTCCTGCACCACTCTGTCCACATACGATCTGGGTCCTTGTACCTGCCCCGTCCGGTCTCCTCCGTCTGGACTCATCTCCGGTTCTGAGTGTTCTGTCGGAGTCTGACCACTGCTCTGTCTCCCCATCCCTCCATCATTCCTGTCATCCTCTTCCCCACATCCCAGTTGCCGGGCTGGAATCAGTTCCAACCGAATGGCCCCTGAGTCCCGGTCTGGATTTGCCGGGTTGCAGTGGGGAGTGGGCACCAGCGTGGAGCGGCTGCCCAGCGAGCAATGACTGTCCCTGGAGGAAGCGGAAGAGGAGGTGGAGCTGTAGCTGATGGGCCTTTCGGTGCTGTCGGGTGAGGAGTCCATGCTGTGGGCGGAGCAGTAACGTGAGGAGGCGTGGCGGAAGGCCGGGTTGCGGAGGCAGCGAGCCGGGATGTCAACGGAGCTCAGGGCCGAGCCAGAGTCCGGGACTTCGGGCAGAGGCGGCAAAGCATCAGGTAGGTAGTTATAGTCGTCTGAAGAAGAAACAAGAAGAACACGAGAGCATCTGATTAATATGTTCGTCAGTTTTACATTTTAATTCTGGTTACTGAGCCATGTTTTGTTCAAATGTTCTTCCAACCAGTAATTAAAAAAAAAACACCGATGCATTTAAAAGTTGAACATACAAGACTTTCCATATACTTTTTGTTTTGGGGGGGGATTGTTGCTATTGGCATTAGTTAGATTTCTAAGCTGACAGTAGCTGTTGCTGCACACTGCTACCATTGCAATGGATCCCATCATGGATATAACAGATGTTAGCTTAGGAACAGAGAAAGTTCATTTCAGTGAACAAACAGTTAGAGACAAAAAAAAATTAATAATTACAGAAGTGACTTCAAGCGTCATAGTGTTGAAGTGTAGATAACAACCGAAAGTAAATGACAAAATCTAATGAAAGTAAATTATTTTAACTGCGACACCATCAAGCAACTGCCAGTCAAATATATGCAAACTGTGAATGCCTGGGAGCCCAGACTATTGCATAATGTTTAGTCATCACGTTAAATAAACTTTCAAACTATACTTCTTGGTTCATATTTCAGCTTCTCTTTGTAGAAGTTGACCTGTAACAACAATCCCACACTACTGCAATCCCTTCAATTGTTGTGCCATCATGAAGTGCTGCAGCTGGTCTGACTGCAGCTTTAACAAAAGCTAAAGCAACAATAAATACACAGTTGTTAAATTGTAATGTCTATATTGTATGCCAGGGAAATGCCTGATGATGTTGCCACTTTTGCAAGGAATGCTGGAAAGAAATAGGACGATTTCAGTGCCTGTAATTTCTATAAAAGCGTATTAGGTGCAAAAATCACAATTTAAATGTTAGACTATATGGGCATAAAGGTAATATTGCGCTAAAAGTGTTATGGTCACAAACACATCTATGCCAAAAACTCTTTAAGGTACAGGAAGCACTCAAAATGCGTATACAATGCGGATTTCAAGTAAAACCTCTGTTAAAAAGAGCTGTTAAAAACTGAAATTAAAGTCGTATACTGGACAAACGCTACACTGTACTTTCCACTTTGAAACTTAGCTCTAAAAAGATGCAGTGTTTGTAACTTCCACCAACTCCAAAACCACTCTCATATTCTTACAGCCTCCAGTTGTTTAACAGCCCAATTCCTGAAATACCAGTGGACCACAGCCTGACTGACCACCCGCCATACGAGGACCACTCGCTCAAAATTTGTCCTCAGTTTCACTCAAAGAAATGCTTCACGCAGAAGAGGCCTGGAGCAATGAGCGCATTCAGAGAACATTCACCAGAACAAGACGCAAACGCTTGATTTATCATTTGTTTGTCCAAGTGATAAATGTGTTTGTGAGAGCATTTTTGTCAGTGTGACAGAGAAACAAATTGAGTTTAATGACAAGATTAACAGTGTAATGCTGAGAACACTCCTCTGTGGCAATGAATGAAAGTCCTATTTCCATGGAGGGGAGACAAGTTTACGTTTGTGTGTGTGTGCAACTACAGGAGTGTATTTGGCTTGGAGCGCTTGCCAAAATGGCTCGCAACCGTGTCTGTGGAGAGAGAGCCGTTGAGATACACCCAAGGCCCCGTAAACAGGCCAGCTGAAATTAAACCACACATGCTGCGTATGCCAAGGCTTCCAAGTTTCCCCCGCTGTCCTCCAAGGTCTTGTCATACAAAAAAAAAAAAAAAGGCCAGCGTTGATGGGGAACGCAAACAGCGAAAGGAAGGACGAGATGAGGGAGTTTGACACCGGTCTTTATCATCAAAGCTCACTTCGGCAGTGACCCGGCGGCTCCCCTGTTGTGGCAACACTGGGATCCAATGCCCCATAGAAGAGCACTGCTTGCTCCCTGCCAGCAGCACCGGCTGGGCCTAAACCCTACTCACATCAAAGTATCTCAGATCACAGACTCCTGTTCATAAACATGAAACGTGAAACTAAGGACACGCTCAAAGAATCGCGGTACATACCCGCTCTCTCACCTTTCAAATGGGTACCTTGGAGGTCTTTTTGCTATGGTGACACCTCTTTCGATGACACTTGAGCAGTAGGCCCGATTGTTAGTCGTTGTGACGAAAAGATCACAGGTTTGACTCTGGCAAACACCTCAGCGCTGATAGCACAGAAGGAAACCAAACCTGCACTCAAATGCGTTTGGGTGGCATTATTCTAAGCGTGGGTCTGTTCCACCGATTCTTTGAATGATTCTTCCATAAATTGTGTTGTCGGTACAGTCAGGGAAGTCCAGTGAACATCTACCAAATGCAAATTCAACATTTGGAATCAACTCCAGACCTTCATCTGGCAAAGAATAAGTAGAAAACAGGACACATCTGGCCATGAATCTGCTTGCCAGTCAATTGTCCAATTACCAATAAAAAATAAATACACATTTTATTCCCTTCCTGTAATGTGTAATATTTTTGTTAAACGCTGTGAATTCAAGCTGAAAGTACACACTTCAATCATTTCTTGACTGCAAATCCACTGTGCACAATGTACAAAATTACAATATTTGTGCCATTATAAAAATGTGTAGATCTAGAAAAGATGTCAAAAAAATATACTTGACAAAGCTCCATGGCCATGCCAAGAAAAGCTACAAGGAACTGGAATGTCCCAAAGCAAAGTGGCATGAAACTGTATTTTTCCTCAGACAAGTTTGGAACTGATTCACTGTGCATGTGCATGTGTCCATGTAAAAGTTGGCACACCCACGGCTGACCCACTTTTTAACCATTACAAACCAACAACCTTGGCTTTTGGGTAAGGAGTGTATCGCTTTGAAGATGCCACACAAACAACACAAAGGGTTTTTACACACCGTACCATTAATAGGTAACTGACCATTTTCATTACCCTTTGACAAATCTATGATACGTCCTCCCTTATCACAGCAGGCCATGTACAACTTTGGTGTGTGTGTATAATTCACAGAAAATGCATTAAGTTTATCGCTCCAAAGATAAGACTGAGCTAATAACTTAATGGTGTGCACGCCAGCTAAAGGTGGCTATGGGTCGAGCTCAGTGTGCACATGTGCAACCCGCGCGCACTGACGGGATACACAAACAGACAAAGAAAGTAAATACAAAGAAACCATGTGTTTCCGTTGGCAGTGAAACCCAAACATCAGAGAAAGATTGCTCCATCTCGTGTTTGCCAGCCCCTCCTTCCCACCTTCCAGCGATGTACATGGTTGGGGCACACCCTGGACGTTTCCTGGGTGAAATGGCTTTTGTATACACAGACAACCTGCCTCACCGCCCCCCTCCTCAACACACACAGACAGAGAACGGAGATGGCAAGGCTTTAGTTACCTCCTGTCCAGATTATGCTCAACCTGATCCTTGTAAATGATCTCTAATTATGGTCCTAAGCATACAGACTGGGACTGTTTCTCTTCTGTGTGTGTGTGTGTGTGTGTGTGTCATACGTCCGTGCATGTAAGGATTAGGATAGTGTGTAAGGACTGAGCTTCCAGCCAGACTAGAGAGTGAATGAATCAGTGAGTGCCTGCGCAACCTGGACTCAATCTATGACTTCCATTACACTTGAAAAGGCAAAGAGCTGGGAAGCTTTGCTAGTCTGCCAAGTTTAATATGTTTAACATTAGGTCTGTCCGGACAGCAAATGGCAAGACCCAGGAGGGGATCTAGACCGAGGACAGTCTGAGAGGACAGACTGAGACATACACAGAAGAAAAAAAAACACTGCTAAAATGAGTCGCATGTTTTGCTTTGTTCCAGTTCAGCATGGTGGTTATTACAAGTAAACACAATCATACCATATCAGTTCAGGAATGTGTGCATTTGCAATCCTTGTATTTCTATTCTGGTGAGCGAGACTTCAGCTTTGACCTGGGTATAGAGTGCATGGGATATCAGTGGCAAAAAAGTCGAGGTCCCCGTGGGAAATGGTGATGTGTTCTTAGATGCAGGGTTAGGCATTCAGCTGTGATTCAGTTTGTTAAATTACCATTATCAGCTGTGCAGCAGGCACAATACTATCTTCTTTCTGAGCTTATTAAAGCAAACACCAACTCCTCTCTGACATCACAACTGCTTTAGAAATGGCAGTTTCATCAATACCAGTGTAACTCTAATGCAGTAACTCAATATAAATACTTCCATTCATTTTTCAGACTGTCTCCCAAAAATATCTGGAAACATAAAGCAATAGGAGCGGAAGCAAAGAAACAGAAAATTAAATGAATATATCTTCTCACCTCGTTGCATTGGTGTGGAGTGGCATACTTTCAGAATGATGCAAGCCTGAGTTTTGCAAGTAGCTGCGAGTTTTCAGATCACTAATTTTTGCTGTCAAATGGGCTTTAGGGTAAGGGGGTAGATAATGCATTATGTTTATGAGTGTCCTTATCATAGTAACTCAAAGCAGTGGATCAATATCTTTGTTTACCACGATCATTAATGAATGACAATCCAGAATGGAACACACATACTTCCACTAGGACAATAGGCGTCCTTGACTCATGCTCTATCCTTGTGCCAACATCCACAAAAACCTGCTCAAACACATTAAAAACAGAGAGAGAAATGTCATTACATTACCTCCTTGGCAAATGTCAACATTAAATAAATAAACTGGACTTCAGTACAACTATGCAGAGCAAATGCAAAGACCTTGACAGTCACTGGTGCAAATTTATCCAGTCATCTGGATTATATCTACATTTTTGGATTAATTTTCATCTTGAACTTGAGCTTTACTCACCAGCCAGATCATCTGCTGCAAACTGCAGTAATGTCCAGAAACAACATGCATAATCTTTTCGATCAACAGAGGCACACAAAGCAGAATTAAACATTATTCAAGATTCATATTTGACCATTGAAACGGCCAAAACAATGTCAGCAAATCATTAACTGTATAATCTACTTTTTGTAATAAATGCTAATTGTAATTCAGAATTTAACATATGACAAATATACCCTGATGAAATGGGGAATTATGTCTTCAGCATTAACTGGGCCTCATCATGGCCTGTTCTAACTGAAACATGATAACACATAAACACTGGAGTGGAGTCCAACTTTAACAGCAAAGTCACCCACCAGTCCTGCCAGTTTCAATGACTCATGGTACACTTAACCTGTCCACTCAGACAAACACTTTATGGTCACCTGAAGTGCTCTTTATGCTGGAGTGGTCAGCAAACAGCAGGGAGAACCCCCTTTATAGCCCCGATGATGCTCACAAGTAGCACAAACAACTCCGTGAGTGCTTTGTGATGGGCATGTACATATCCCATGTAGACTTTACCACTTGGACATATTTCAGAGTGTGATGCCATAAAGTAGACACTGTATATGGTGCAGCTGCAAAAGAATCTCTGCATTTATTTTCGGTTATGTGGTATGCGTAATCATCGGGTTAAAACAGGAGTAATAAACCAACAATGTACACTATGCCAACTCAAGCAGCAAATACTAGACGCAAAGTTCCGAGAGTATCCCTCAGCTACAGAACATATCTCCAGGAAATTAGAGGGAATTTCACTATAAAGGGGACTAACTCTGGAAAATACCCACATGGTTTGGCCACAAATGAACATTGTAAGACCTTTTTTTTTGCAGCAAAACAAGGACTCTGTTATGAAAAGAGTGGAGACTTTATTACAGTGGGCCACAGACTCCTGCTTTGAAGATCATCTGAATCTACACGTGAATTGCACCAGTCTGGATTCAATAACCTCGTGAAATCCTCACAGTATCCTCCTCAAACTCTCAATCTGGGGTCAAGTGTAAAACATTCTGAGGCACGTGTAAGGAAAGATGTGGAATTCAGTTTTATACACTCCCAACAGCTAAAAGTGTATTTCTATCCTGATCGTAGTACTGATATACTTTAAAGACCGGTGACAAGGATGAGAGAAGTCACACCAAGCGTAATTTTAGCAACTCTCTATACTATGACAGCCAAATACAGGTCAAGAATTTTGTAGGAATCAGCAATAAACATTGAAGTCTTACTGAAAATTGATACACAAATGAAGTTTGTGCATCAATTTACTATGATAAACTCTGACCTCCTGTGCTGCTCCAGCTGTACATGGTCATTGGCCATGGTCATGGTCATTTGATGCTACAGGGTTTTGAACCCACAGATATGTCCACCATGTATCTCAGGTGTCCTCTAAGCACACATTTGCATCCGATCGAGGTCTTATTTGTGTGTGAAAGAATAATCTCAAGGCTAATCTCAGCTCTCCCAAAGAAAAACTGATCAAACCAGCTGATAGTCACTGGATAGTCTCTACTGAGCCATTTTTCTTGTCTTATTATCCTCAGTGAACAAGGACGCAACTGAGAGTTGGCCATGGCGACATCTTCATCAACTTCACTGTGACACAATTGAGGAGTGGCCACTTTGTCAGCTTCTCTCCTTCACACTTTTTTCCTCTTCCTCCTTTCTTTCATTTTCCCTTTGTTCCATTTTCATTCTTCCTCTCCCACTTGCCCGGTCACTCACGATTGTTTTACATTCGTTACACTTACGTTGTTTTAATTCCTGCCATTTTTCTTGCTGCCTTCCTGCCATTCTTTTTGTCCGTCTGCATCCTTCGCACTCCATGACTATGTTGGGCAGGTCATAAAGTAACATGTTCGCTATGTGGATGTGAGCTAGTAACAGGACATTCCTACGCACTAAGACCAATCCTCTCTAAGCATATACTTTACTATGTAAAAATACACATAGGCTGGCCTGTGTGTATGCCTACAGACCACCAAGGCTCATATTTGCATTTGGAGCACATGTGTTCATAGCACTCCCCATCCGCACTCAAATTACTGAGTCTCATCTGAGTGCAGCTTTCAACTCACACGATCCAACATCATGAACATTAGATTGCAGTTTGAAATTAAAGTAGACACACTCACTAATAGTACGCATCCACTGAAACATAAGTCATGTTATGACAACTGATACGATTTATCTAGGAACAAAAATTGTAGGTTCTACTTTCAGTGCATATTCAGCCTCAGGCCCTCTGTGCAGAACACAGCCATGTAGACAATGGAACTCTATAAATCAGAAAGTATGCCTCATTTCAAACCTTGGCCAATAACATTCACAAGTGTATTGCGTATGGACGCATTCCATAATCTCATCGAACAAACTCTATAATAATATCCTATGACAAATTCCATAATATTTGACATCCATTTTCAGATGGTCCCACCCAGCCCTAACCCATCACAGGCCGGTTAACAGAGCCCACAGTGAACCACACACCTCTTTCTGTGTTGGAATAGCTCTAGTGGAGTAACATTTTATTTCATTATCCTGTAACATTCTGCCTTGTTTTTTTACTTATTTATTCATTTTCACTGTGTTACTTTAATATGGAGAAAACAGGTTTAGAAAAGTCACTCCAACTTGGATTTTGGAAGCTCTGGCACCTCAGGGGATTATTCATGTCATAGCTGCAAAAAAAAAATCCCTCAAGACAATCCTGAAAAACTGTTTTCTCTAGCTGACCTTTGACCTTTGACGTGGCAACTCACACCAGTAATTTATGGGTTTACGCAGGATTTTAGTGAGATTTACTTCGTGAGGAGGCACCTAAAATCTTGGGTTATGGGAAAATATGTGTTTTGTAGGGTTAAAGTGATCATGGAATTTGGTTATTCTAATGCTTTATTCATGAGCCCACGTGAATCGTTGTGCCAAACTTTGAGACACTGTAAGAATGTTCCTGAAACGTGATGTCTTTAAACATAGCAGTAGACCAACAGACAAACAGAGGAATCATGTATCTAAAAATTAGAGTTAGAAGATTAAATCTCGTCACCCAAGCAGGCCTCAATGTATAGACACACATACTGTTAATCAACACTTTTTGTCATTGTTTTCTTGTCGTGCTGTAATATGCCTTCAAAATGTCTGCATAGCATTAAGACTTGATGAGTCTTAATGCTATGCAGACCAGGCAGGATGTAAATGTGTTCACAGTTGTATGAGTCACAGACAACTAAATGAATAACTCCATTCAGGGGGTGTCTGGGATGACAGTGATGGGGATTAAAAATGCATTAGTGGATTTCCAAACGGTAATGAACTGAGAATTGTTATTAGTGAGCAGAAGCGAGTGATTTTTGTCTGCTCTTTTGTGATAATGTAAGAGGCAAACATGAGTGGAAGAGGACTTGGAGAGTGAGAAACGAGGAGGAGAGGACCCAAAGGAATGAAAGTAGGAAGAAAAGATGAGAGGAAAGGCCAAAGGTCAAACACCACCCACTCCCTAGCCTTCTCTCTTTTCCATTTCCCACTCACTCTGTGTCATTTTGAATCCTCCCCTTTGTAGTACTTTAACCCTCAAAATCTCTAACCTGTCCACCATATCCACTGAACAAACTGTTTAGTTACCGCATTACGTCTTCTGCCGCATCTGCTTAAAGTCAGTCTCTGCTTGTGATAGAGACGCAGGCTTGATCCCAACTGACGCTAAGAACCTTAACGTGTCACTCGGGATTTCACACCGCAGCCAAATGACCACGGAGGAGCCCAGGCAGAAAGAAGAGATGAGGGCAGAGGTGGGGAACGCGGAGAGGGCAGAGGATGCGAGCGAACACAGGGGGCTTATCGCTGGGTCAACAAAGAACTGCACTGACACAGACATACGTTACAATGCAGATGTTAAGGCGGACACAGGGAGAAAATCAAAACAAGGCAGAGGGAAAACATTGCCTCTTTGTTGTGCCACATGCACGAGGCTCTGACAAAAGTAAACCAAAATACTTTAAACACGTCATGGCTGATTTAAAAAAAGAGGGGAAAAAAAACAGGTGTGGTTTGAACTTGATAAGCTACTTAATAGACTCCTGTGGGTTTTATTGGCCTACAAAACATGGTTAGAGTAAACACACATACAGATGTCAGACTAATTAGCACCAAATGGCTTTTTTTTCTCGTGATAAAGTAAAAACCCTTGCAGATGCAGATGTGTAATCACACACTGCATGTGAAGACATTAACACCCATTGTCTGCAGATTGCGTTTATGAGACAGATGTAGAGATGCTTGTATTTGTTACTGACACTGCAGTTATGAGCGAGGAATGAGCAGCGCACTTTTAAAAGCTGTTGGATGACAGTGCCGGTGTTTAGACCCTGTGGGAAAATGTCCACCCACTAACTTACAACATCCTATTTTCGGATACACCCACCCATAGGAGACCCGTGCAACACCCTTGCCCTCCCTCCGAGTCTGACACACTAGCCCCGTTCACTGACCTGGTTGGGTTTCAGTCCAGGGGAAAACTTTGCCACCGGACTTTCTGCCTCCGTCTCATCACCCAGTGAATCGCCCTGAAGCTCATATAACTGTGCCCCCCCATGTGCAAACATTCACAGAGAGGCACAGTTGAAGCACCGTAATGAGACACAGAACTGTTGATTTGTTTCGGATATTACACAGATCACTCCGAAGAGACCTGCCCCCACCCAGCTCCCTGTCTACTTGCTTGGTCCCCATGCATGTGAGTGTTCAAGATGGGGGGCAGATGTCCACATAGAGGAATGGACTTGAATGGGTGGGGGGAGGAGGAAGGGCGGAGGGGTCCATTGTCTCTAGCACCTCTAAACCAAAGAGTTTGTTCTAAACAGTAATTATTTCCCCCCTCCTCTATATGCTCTATTCCCATTTGGAGCTGACCCCCAACTGCTACCCTCAAGGCCCTAATTTGGGTCACAGGCGGCAGAATGGCATCTCAACACTCAGTCAAACCTACACCCAGCAGGAATAAACTGACATGTGTTTGCTTTCAAAGATATAAGGAGCTTAGCATTCTGCTACTCACCATTAACAGGTTACTTATAACACACAATTATATGATGATTTCTTTTGGCTTTTTCCCTTCCAGGGTCACCACAGCGAATCCAATTCGCTTATTTGATTGTGTTTGGCAGGAGTTTTTACACCGAATGCTCTTCCTGACACAACCTACTGGACTCTCTTACCGGGGATCGAACCCGGTATCCCCTAGGCACCATATATATATATATATATATACACACACACACACA
>JAPTHA010000017.1:17871645-17882150 GCA_029814585.1 Gymnapogon annona | reverse complement strand
GTAAATATTGTGTCATTTCTTTATATAACGTTGGAATCCTACTTCGATTCCTTCCTCTATTGCGTTGTATTTTTGTCTTCTTTTTTTATGTTCCTCTTCTTCTGCTCCTTCCTCCTTTGTGTCTGCTCCCCTCTATCCTCATAGTTCTTCTCAAACACCCCCCCCCCTTCTTAATTAGGTGTTGGAGATTGAATTTACATCTTTAAAAAAAAAAAGGAACAGTACATATGGTATAATGCACAGATATATGCATTATACAGTAAATATGGTGTAATGCAGATATATGCATTATACAGTAAATATTGTGTCATTTCTTTATATAATGTTGGATTCCTCCTTCGATTCCTTCCTCTATTGCGTTGTACTTTTGTCTTTTTTTTATCTTCTTCTGCTCCTTCCTCCTTTGTGTCTCCTCCCCTCTATCCTCGTAGTTCTTCTCAAACACCCCCCCCGCCCCCCTCATTCCCACTCTTCTTAATTAGGTGTTGGAGATTGAATTCACATTTTTAAAAAAAAACAAAAAAAAACAGTAAATATGGGACAATGCAGATATATGCATTATACAGTAAATATGGTATAATGCACATATATATGCATTTTACAGTAATTATGGTGCAATGCAGATATATTTTTTTATTTTGTTGTTGTTGTCATTTGGTAGACATTTTCTCTCCCGATGTGTACTGAACTTTATAAAATATGTGAGTGGTAGTGATCAATGTCTCAATGTGCCAGTACCCAAGCCCCGATAAATACAAGGGTTGTGTCAGGAAGGGCATCCAACGTAAAAACTCCAGCATATTACATCTGGCCCAGGGACAACGGTTGAAAAATAGCTTTTTTATACTAACACTGATACATTTACAGAAATGTTCATTAATGTGTGCTGTCCCTGTTACAAAAAAAAAAATGAAATCAAACATGCAAATTTGATTTGCTGTGTTGACCCTGGAAGGGAAAAAGCCAAAAGAACTAATGTGAATGACAGTGGGTTTAAAACTGCTTTGGCTACATTCTGTAATATATAAACTGCTGTTCCAAAATAAAAAAAAAATATTAAAAAAAAATCAGATTTCAGCAGGTTCAGTTTTTTATGTCTGGAAAACAAATGGATGTTCAGCTGGGTTTTTTTTTTTTTCTGTTCGTTGTGTTTCCGAGTAGAGGCAGGTGCATTTCCATTTAAGAAACCAACAAAGCGGCCTCCTCATGTCTGTGTCTGGAGATTTGGATGAAGTCAAACTGATGCGGGTTCAAGAAATGGAGCAGACTGGTGGCTTTGAGCAGATCTGGAGCTATCAGGACGGACATCTGTACTGCAAGGTTCCAGCACTGTCACCATTAACACTGATTAGTTTAGTCCCGACTACGAATAATATGATAAATGACCTTTAATTAGTGGAATATTAACATGTACCAGTGTCTTGTTGAGGTCTATGTAAATTCTGAGCGTAATTAGATTTTAGCAGCGTGGGTTCAACTGGGAGCACACTCTTTTGAAGCCCAAATGTGTCTTTAAATGTTAAGTGCTAATCGGTGTGACTCAGACGTCCTTTAAATGCCACGGAGAAACTGAGCCCCCCCACCCTTGTTGTGTGTCCAGCTGTTGGAGGAGTGTTGCCTGGGTCCCAGCACCAGCGTGACCATAGCAGGGAGCCGTGTGGGTTTCATCCCAGAGCTGGACAAGCAGATCCACCTGTGGAGCATCACCCCTGAAGGCTTCATCTGCCACACAGACTCCAATCTGGTTCTAGACGTTAAAGGTGAGTCTAAGTCTCAGCTTAACTTGAAGGAACTCAAAGTAAATTCTTACAGTTCTACTGCTTTGGATGTTACCTGTTGGATTATGAAAACTAGTTTGTGTAGGTAAAAACATAAATCGGGGCTTTTTTTGATTATTTTTTAACAATTTTTCACCCCAAAATTATTATTATTATTAAATATATTATTGTCCTTATTTGTTGTCATTATTAAATATACTATTGTCCTTCTGGCTGGATAGCTCAGTTGGTAAGACACCGGGGCTGGTGCATAGGGAACCCGGGATGAGCGTCCAGTGGGTTGTGTCAGGAAGGGCATCCGACGTAAAAAAAACTCCTGCCAAATCAAATATGCAAATTGGATTCGCTGTGCCGACTCCGGAAGGGAAAAAGCTGAAAGAAATCATAACATTAGACTTAGACTTCCTTTATTGTCAACATGTATTATTATCCCTACTCTGAATTGATCTTCTAATACTCAGTCCTCTTTTTGTTCGCTGAGTACTTTGCCCATGCATGCTGTTGCCAACAGAAAGAGCTGTATCCAACTTCCTTCATACCAGAGGAGCAAGTGTAGTCTTTACATTGGGGTGTTGTGCATCACTGTCTATTACTGACACCTTGTGGACACCTTGTTAGTACACATATGATACAGATACACACACACACACATATACAGTATGTATATATATATATATATATATATATATATATATACAGTATATACTGCTATATGAACTAGCATTACATTTTGTTTTCTGTAGTGTTTCATAGCTGTTCTCAATTTTAAAAAATGTGAAAAGAAGGTTGTATCCAGCTCTTATAATGAAGGCAATTGTTGAAAGTAATAAAAAAGCCTAAACTTTTCCAATTAGGCCTCAGGATTTAAAAAATGACAGTTCATAAGTAGTTCAGGGTAAAGTACCTGTATAATTGGGGATGTTCAGATGTCAGATTGAGTGGGTTTTTTTTATTTCACCACACACTTCTTCCTGGGCTTTGACAGTATGGTGTTGGTTCATTCAGAGGTGAGAATTGAATTATGAAGCACAGGCGTCAAATCCTTTTCCAACAATAACAAATACGTAGTTAATCTTTAATCAGTGCTTCAAAGAGAGAAAGAGTTTCAACGTTCCGACTTTTACCCCAGTCGTTCATGAAGAAAAACATCCAACAGTATCAACAATAGCATCACTATCATGTTTACTTATGAATGAGAATGTCTTGTAACATGTTTGCATATTGAAACTTATTGGAATTTTTGCTATTTTCACTGTCAATAATAATCTTCATGGCCATTTTCTTTTTTCCAATCAAGTTTTAGGCAAGTCTGGTGCAATTTCATGTTACAAATTGGTCCCAGATTTGATGAGCACATTATATAAAGCTTTATATTTGAGTTGTATGATGACCATGTCATTCAACACCTGATCCATTTGACTGAACTACTGTTTAATAGCACAATATTCATGAATGGCGTGTGTGTCTTTCAGGGGGCCATCACTATGATAAAAACCAAGTGATTCTGAACAACTTGGATCCAAACAAACTACACCAAAGGTGGAGTGTGGAGATTATATAAGAAAAATATGAGCTGCTTTTGTGGACCCTTAATGACCGAGGGCACAGCTCCACTGGAGGCCATCACGGAACCGCATGACAAGTGTTCACAGAAGGCACTATATCAGTCTGCTGGACCTTTGCTGCAGAAGAACTACATTTTTCACTGAGGTCATAACAGAGGACTCTGGATGAAAATGTATTTTTTTACCATAAAGTGCAGTCTGACTTTGAAACGCCTCATATTTTACACTTCTAACGATACAATATAAAAAGGCTTGACTATTCCCCCCCCCCATTCTTTCCTCAAACGCGTACCTGTGTATAATTAAGTTTAACAGTGTTAAAACTTTCACGTATGGAAATGTATGTTATTTTATCTCACTTCCCGGCTGCTTGTATAGAAGAAGACAAAAATAATCAACCTCACTTATTAAATGTTTCTTTATGTGTGAACGAGACTCGTTTTCAGAATAACAAATATTTTGTCAATAAATTTCTTAAATAACTGCAAAGACATTTGAACTTTTCCTTGGTAAACAACAGTATCCAAACACCACGCAAAACAGTATATGATGTAACATGTAAATTTCTGTCAATCAATCTGTGGGTTTCTTTCACATCAGGTAATGCGAGATGAAATTTAACAATGTCACACAATCCAAACAGCACTCTGGGAGTTGCTGTTGCATTCAACACGAAGAACGCTAATTGTACTGTAAATGACAGCAGACATGTAATATTGACATCCGTTCGAACATATCCCCAACAGAGATTTTCCATGCAGCCCTTTTTGGTTAAATCACTGCAATTGCAGTGTAGTTAACGTTTGGACGCCGGTCTGACTGGTGCGCATTAGTCTGGAGTTGACAGTTACAGTAACATAACACCTCCAGCAATTTCAAGAAAATACTGGAGGGTGTTATAACACCAGCGTCGGCAGGCTCTCATTACCGCCGCTCCACAGCAGCGGGACCGATCTCGTTCAATTCTGCAGTCATTTACCACCGAGAAGAGGTGCCTGGTAAATGTCGGACAGGTCGTGGAAGCCTGATAAGTCCTGGCTTCAGTTCCGCTTTAGCGTCTTTCGCATTTCTTGCTCCGACTCGGCGTTCTGTGTGTGCGTGTGCTGCGCCACCTCATCAGTCTGTCCGCCGTCGTCTTCAGCCACTGTGACCACTGTCTTCCCTCTAGCATGGCCCTGCTCCAATTTCAGAAAGGCCTGGGGCACCTGGCTGAACGGGAAATGGGCCTCCACAACAGGCAGGATCTGTGATGGACCAACGAAGAGACAAGACGGGTCAGAAACTTACTTAATAAAGCCGAAAGCATTTAGGAGATAAGATTGCACATACGCCATGAGCATAGCAGGCAGCAGTTGAACAGAGCCTGGAAATCCGTATATTCACAGTTTGTGTGGGATGGAAAAAGGAGACGCGGATTTATTTTCAGGGTTAGTACACATTTCTCAAGGTCACATTCAAGCACTTTTAAGGGTCGTTTTCACATTCTTCCAGCACAGTACCTTATCACTGAGGTAAAGTGCATATCTATAAGAACTCTTTTTTTCCACAGGGATGTACATTGTACTATGGTATAAGCATCTAAGATTATTTTTCATAACAGAAAAAAGGTTTACAAAGTAAAAGAGAACAAACTATTTTCTCCCAAAAAAAGGAAACCACTTGGTATTCTTCAGACACACTCGCACTGAGACAAAGAGTCGGACAAAAATGTGCCTGGAGTCGACCTGAGAGCCGCCGGTAATTTTCTTTTCCCCGACATAAAAGTTCTATTTTTCAAAATGGATCATCTCTCTCTTAATAGCTTCGGTTATAATTGCAAGCACTCTCAAGCCCTTAAACTCAAACTCGAGAACTTTTCAGACCTTGAAAACACTACATTGTAGTTCAAGCATTTTCAAAGATTTCAAGCACCCGTATGAACCCTGTATTTTGAAGGTAATTAGTGCTAGTATATATCAGTGACATCTTGTGATCTACAATCCCCTGATAAGAGTAATCTACATACATGATCTGCTTTAATCTGAGCAAAACAAACTGATTTGTACACTACTGGACGTTAATTTAAGTTAAATTACTTGTTGTAATCCAATATACAGCCCTGGGAGATGATCGTGTTAGTTATTCAAATTAAAGCAAACACCCATAAGCTCTAAACGCTACATCACCCCTGCTTTCATAGCTGAGAATGTGGAAAAAATAAGGGAGGGGTTTAGAATGTGATGAGGCTGGACAATCCTCTGCTAGTCCCTCAACGCGGGCAACCAAGCTTGTTATTCTGGTCAGCATCTCTTGTCGTTCACAATGAATGGGGAGCACAGTGGTGTCACGCTGGTCACCGTCCACACCTCTGACTGAGAATGGGACGCGCACAGAGCATTGCGTGCGTGCGTTTGTGTGTGGGCCGTGTGCGTCCGTAGCTTCCCGCCACTGGTCTGAGTGTGCCGCTTGCTGTAAGCCCAGGGACAATAGCGCAGAGGTCCCGCATGCTTTTGCGAATGGCTGCTCAGCACTGTTTAAAAATCCATTCATCGTCTCCTGGCGCCTGACTCAATTGCCCAGCAGCAAGCCACGCACACTAAACAACCAACCAGGACTGCGGGAGCGCTGCACACTCCTTAACAAAGCCACAGGGGAGCCTTGAATGTAGGCATGTATGGAATCCCCAATGTGTTTAGATCCAATCTACTGTATGATCTCCATCTCTGCATGCAGTTCACTCCAGTCGTCCCGGCTGTGACTGATGTGTAAATGAGAGGATTTCCATTTCCTCGCTCTGAACCGTGTAAGTGGAAATAAATGACAAGTATGCAGTTGTGATTCAATAGTTTAGATGAATCCATTCTGACCACTTGTTATTCAGTTCCACTTACTTGACGAGTACACCTCCACATATACATATACACATATATATATACATATACACATACATATCATCAGGAATAATGCACAACAGTACCCACCTTCCCTGAGTCGACCAGCCTGCCGACTTCATCCAAGGCGGGCCCATCTGGGGCATAGATTCCCCACCGGTAGAAGACTCCATTAGATAATACACCCTAAGAAGCAAAGTCAGATCGTAATTAGTGATGTGCCAGGTCTACGTTTCATTGAATAGATAAGAATTCAATTCATGGATTCGTTTAAGAATTCAATTGGTGCATATCTGTCTGTATTTCTACTCTTTGTATTTGGCTGCTGTGAGGCACTAATTTCCCTGTTGTGGGATCAATAGAGTATTATACACACACACACACACACATATATACACATATACATACACACACACACACACACACATATATATATATATAGCCATCTGAATTCAAAATCAACAGACCAACATTTCCTGTATAATCCTTCCATGTTTATAAATGTCACTTTTAATACAATTCATTACTTACAAAAAAAATGAAATAGACTAACAGAGAGGGTCTGATGGGAAATGACAACCAGAATATTTGGGAGACTGTTTTGGGGTCAGCGATTGATTAAAAAAAACACGAGCCGGACCAATTTGACTTACAAAAAGAACACAAAGTAAAAAAGTCAACACATTTAAATCAGGCATGCCACACTCAGAGTGACTTGACAAAATATTGCAAGCAGCAGGAATCTGTAAGGGAAAAAAAAATCAGAGCTCTGGAAAGTACCAATGAGAGAAAAGAACAGGAGCTCATCTTTAAGCACTGCTTGAGATTTTTTTTTAAGCAGGACGTTTTTCATACGACGTGTTAAGTGGAACCCCTTTGCTACTTGTCCTTGGATATGATAAAACTACCAGTGCTCACTTTAAAAGCAGACATTATCACTGTCGTGCTCGTTTCGGCGTTGCCAAAAGGTTGAACACTAGAGGGCTCAGCTGTGCTGTCATGCCCCAGTTGCACAGAAGCGGCTGGTGGCGTCAGGCTCTCAGGGTGTGACTGTTGCGCCTGAGCCCCACCAAACTGACCAGCTGGCTGCTCCCATGGACAAAGGGGCCCAGAGGCTTGGCAAGAAACACACAAACACTGGTATTTGCTGGGGGGAGATAGTTGGCTACAATCTGCACATACGCCGAATAGTGCTGTTTCAGCAGCAGCACACACACGCACGCACACACTGCATGTAGACTAACACTCACACATGCACTCAGTCTCATCCACGTATACCAAACACCAACACTGTCTGTGATACTTTTAGTCATGTCTCCGCCGCCCAGGCCAACTGGTCCCAGAGCAGCTCCACCCTGTCCCCTGCCTCTGCGCCTACTTTAACCTCATGTCACAAGCACTCGCCTTAAAGAGCACAGCTGGAAACGAAATGCACACAAAAACATGGAAGGTTTTGCATAGGCACTCCACTCCACTTTGGATGCTTACATTCCTTTCGTTCAGATTTATTACCCCCGCCGGGTTTCTTTCATCATATTAAGCGCGACCTATGCAGATGAAGGATACGATACGCCTTGAGGCCGAGTCAAGCCATTACATGAATTCCCCCTCCCCCTGTAAAATGAGCTTCATTTTAAGTGATCAACTGAATGGAAATAAACCCCAAACAGAACACTCTGCATTCTGGAACAAGCTTACACCGGTCGTATGATGTTGTCTTTCAGTGTAACTCAGGATCCAAGTTATTTGACTTGGGGAAACACTCGTGACTCACGCCCGTGCAGACGAGCGACAGTGAAATGTTACCTTCAGGTACACTCAAACAAATGACAGCATTTTCAATTGGGATGATTTGATCACTTCCTGACCTTACAAAGTAGAACACGTTTCCATACTGTATACATGAGGTCTGGTTCAGAGGCTAATTTGTCTTTTGTTACCTGTATGGCCTTGTTGTGGAGAGTGAATCCAGCGTTCATCGCTCCACTGAACAGACCCATGGCATCGGTGCTGAACAGCAAGGGTGTTACCAGTGTGACGTACTTGGACCCGGACCAGGGCTTCAACAGACCCAACGCCCAGCGCTCTGTGTCTCCACCGACGCTGTCCAAAATCACATCAAACCTAATGATGCAAACACATAGCGTTTAAGAAATGTGACACTGACAGGTTTTGAATAGTCGCCAGGTTCTGACCACATTTTTATTCATCTCATGTTTTTGCTGCATCCCTGATTCGGAGGGTCAGAGAAGACGAGATCGTTTGGTGGCTCCTTTTGTTTTGCCTTGAAGCTAAATCTGGAATTTACTCATTTCGTCTGGAGGGCAGAGAGAAGGGTGAACCGGCGTCCACTCGAGCCCTCGTATCCATGGAAACTAGAAACTGAATCAGCAAGCAGGTGTGCTGCGCCGGCAAGAAGATGTTTACCACATTTAGGGTGTTCGAGGAGGTGAAGCACATACAATTCACACAGCCCTGGATATGATGATTCATTTTCATTAGCACCTTTATTAGCCCCGCACTGATTCTAATGATACCTCATTAGAGCCTGAGCTTAGTCAAGAACATTCTGCTCTGATCCCATTCAAAGGAAAACACTAACGTTGCCACTTAAGACATAATGTACTGTACGATTCGACATCCTGGTTGCCTCTTGTAAGCACACATTTCAAACAACAAGAGCACATACCTCTCCATCATTTCTAGCTGCTCACCAACATCTCCTGCTGTGTAGTCCACAACTTCATCGGCGCCGAGACCTCTAACGAGGCCCTCAGCATTCTGAGAGCAGGTAACGGTTACATGGGCACCCCAAGCCTTCAGTAACTGCCAGCATACAAGGGAGGAAAAAGAGAAATAAACATACAGACACGGCAATCGCACAGAGTATAAAAGAGGCTAACGGAGGGTGTTTCACTTTACCTGAATGGAGAACGTTCCAACACCTCCCGATCCTCCAGTGATCAAAACTCTAGGAGGAGAAACCCCGGAAAGCAGCGGGTCATTCATTCAATTACTGTGTAACTCAATTAAAGTGGAGCAACAAAAATAAGTGAAAGCCCCTGAGGGAAAAAAAAGGATTTGGGGGATTGAAAGCTATTAAATCCCAGAAGGAGGTATAAATTCCATAAGATTAGACACCAGGTTCGATCTTTACAGTCTAACACTTACGTGTAAGAGCTTGTGATGCCAATTAGTACAGCTGAAATGAATGATGTGAAAAATGCTACTTGAACAGAAGCGGAACTGGGGATTTCTTTTACTTTTTCAGAGATCAACAATTGAGTCGGAATATAATATTGCTGCTTTTCATTGAAATATAAAACAAAAAAAAATAAGAGTGAAGGTGTTTTCTTTTTTCTTTTCAACATTATGAATCTGTAGTTTTTTTCTACATATACATGTTAATGGGCGCATAGGTTCAGTGCAGTGTAATCCAGGATTACACTGGAACTTGCCTTTTATCGGAAGCGCTGTCTCTGCAAAGACCACCTGTATTGACAAGGGCAGAAAGGGCAGTGTTGGCCACATAGGGGATTGATGCTGCCTCGATGTGACTCAGTGACTTGGGCTTATGCGAAACCTGGAAGACACGCAGACAGTGTCACTGGCTACAAATACATCAATATATAAACAGTTTTTTTTTTCATATTTCCAACTAAATAGCCCTATCCAATTACTGGAGCTACGAGGACAACATTTTCTTATGAGCTGCAGACTAAATGAAGCTCAGTATAAGCCAAAACTATGGGGCAATTTGTGTGCCTCAGTAATTGATGCCACAGTAACTTCTGCAACAAACTTAATCCTGATTAATTCCTGGACTGCAGAATTACATAACAGGCTGCACTTCTTCCAAACGGTTGCTCAATATATTCTTTGCGATTCAAATGAGAACAACGCATCAATTCTAATGCAGTAACTCTTATGTAACAATATATAGTCAGTCAATACATAATAAAAACTCACCTCGTATTCATTTAGAGTCACAAATTCAGCAAGACTTCCTTGTTTCCAAGGGGGTACAGAAGCCCACACCTGAAACACAGGTGTGTAGATGTAAGCTAATAACTTCATTATTCTTTCACTGAATGTATTAGTTGGTTGGTTGTAAAACAGCAAATGATGAAAAATGTTGGGCAGGGTGAAACAAAGTCATGCACTTAGATCATAAACCAAAGATATTCTGTGGGAGTAACAAAACTTTTAAGAGGCTGAAATGTTTATTAATCCTTTTTTTATCTCACAAAAATATTCCAAAAACACATTACTAAGCAAAATATCAAGCAATT
>JAPTHA010000017.1:17676675-17687478 GCA_029814585.1 Gymnapogon annona | reverse complement strand
GAGCTGAACCAATGTGGTGTACTGGTACATTTTCCATGTACTTTATAAATGGTTCATATTTTGTAGTACATCCTACTTCTTTTTTTCACCCAGTAGGTTATTTTCTCCAGGTTCACACAACTGTTGACTTCCTCAACCACATCTTGATTGGGTGAGGGGGCGGGGTCTAATTTCCGTTTTCTATCAATGCTAAATCTTTAAAGATTGTCAACAGAGTTTCTGTCAGTTTCGTCACACACTTTGAGCTCAGTGAGATTCCCGTGTCGTTAGACTTAGACTTCCTTTATTGTCATCACACAGACACACGCAATGAATCTGGTAATAAAATGTCATAGATTGGCAACTGATAACACAAATATATATACATATTTATTCATTATTTGGATTATAAAAGTGCACAATTACTGAAGTGAACTCAAAGCCATAAGTGGCTGCAGTGCAAGGTGACAACGACAATTCACGCAGTCAATATAAACAGCAATAAATAAGACAGACAGTTACAATGTAACCAGTTGTCATTGTCTTATTTCAGAGAAGCACAGCGTTTGTAACATTGTTCCCATCAAAAACAGGCGCAGATCCCACTGAAGCCAGAGCCATCATGAAATACAACAGGAGGAGGAACGTCATCACCACTGACATCCAGATCCCTGACTATGATGTGGAGGCCGGATTCAGGCTGGGTGTCGTGGACGGAAACACAAAGGGCAAAGGCACTCACTCCATCTCCCTGGACTTCATAAACAAGAACATCCCTCAGCTCTCCCTGGTCGGACGCGCCAAGTAAGAAATGATTTCGTGGATCCCCATAAATAAACATTAATGTTTGTCTTTAGTGACTGAGACAAAATTGATTTATTCATGTATTCCACAGCATGAAGGACATGAAGGAAGCTATGATGCAAGTTCAGTTCCTCGTCCCCGCCTTCCGCACCGACGCCACTTTCACCGCAAACATGAAGCGTGAGGAGGAAATGGAACTGGAGCTTAAGAGTGAAATCAAGTTCATGGATGCGACATCCGAGCAGAAGATTGAAATGAAATATGGTAATGTAACATTACGGTTAACGCCTTATAGAAATGTCAGGCCATCTTAGACGTTCCCTAAACTCTGAGAATGAAACTATTGTGCTCTCGTGTTGCAGACGCCTCCAGATTCGAGGTTGAGTTCAAGTCTGACATGGACACCGAGACCGCTAACATGCCCATCTACAACATGATTGATAGCTACCTTGACACTCAGGTCGGAGAGACAGACATGAAAGTCCGTCACATCTTCAAGAAGTTTGTGGAGGTATGAATCTCGGGATTTTGGTTTTACACTGATGGGATTTGTGTTGTCAGGAAAAGTATTAACCAAAGCGTGTTTATGTCCTAGGCATTAAACAACTACATGGAGAAGTATGGCGCTGATCTTCCTTACATTCAGAACTTCAGAATGCCTGAGATGCCTGAGGTGTCCATGCCTGAGAAACTGTTCCTGAACACGTAAGTGAACGGTTTCCTGGCTGTTCCTTGGATTATCTACATTAAAACCAACAGAAATGCTAACTTGTGTTAATTTTGATTTTCCTCACAGCGAGGCAAAGGTTACCTATTACTTCAACAATGAGCGTTTCGTCTTCACAATCCCTGTCCCACTCGGAGGAAAGTCAACAAACGACTTCAACTTCCCTCCAGTGTTGACCACACCACAGCTGTCTTTCCCTGAATATGGACTGGAAATCGTGTCCATGGAGATCCCCATCCCAGAGCTGTTTGTCCCTGAGGGCTTCACTCTGCGTATTCCTCTGTTTGGCAAAGTTGAGCTTTCAACATTGATGAAGAGCAACATCTATAACATGGATGCCTCACTGGTTGCTGGAAAAGATGTAGTGGCGATACCGAGCTACTCAGCTAAGTTCGATGTGACAGGAACTTCTCCAGTCGAAATCCTGGCAGTACACATTGAAGGTACACAGCAGTCAATATTAGATGTAAACTCACTAACATTACATGACATTTAAAAGAAGGTGTCTTTCACTGATGGTAGAAGGCATCAGCTACAGTTGTTTGTGTATATGATATGCGTATCATATATGTTTGACTATAATGAGTTCAACTCTTGTTAAAATATAATAATCGCTTTTTTATCTACCCTTTCCTCTTGTTTTTTTTTTTTTCTTTTTCTTTCTCAGGCTCTGGAATGTTGGCCACAACTGACTCCCTCAAAGCTGAAGTGAAAGGCTCTTTTGCCCATAAGTTCCTGGAAGCCACTGTCAGTATCACTGAGGAAGCAACCAAAGAAGACAAATTCAACGTGAAATCAGTCAGCAAATTTGAAGCAACAAGCCCACTTGGCCTCAACATTGCACTTGACCACACTGGCCTGGCTGGAGTGAACACTGAAGAACTGTCCGTTGAAAGCAACCTCGATGGCATGTTCAAGGCCGGACCTATCTATGGCAAAACCCTTTCAACCCAGGCTTTCAGCGTCTTCCCATTCAGACCAGAGGCCAAGATTGATTCTTCTGTTCAGCTTGAGTCCACATTATTCAAAGCCCAGAACACAATCAAAGGCTCTCTTCTTAATGGTGAAATCTCTCTTCTGTCTAACACCAACGCCTTTGAAGATACACTGACCCATGTTTTTGAGGTGTCTTTCAAAGACCAAAAGCTGGCAGTCAAATGCGACGCCAACGCCGTCACTCTGGGCATGAAGATCCATCACCAGGCTGAAGCTTCTGCTGGTGCCGGCGAAGTTGCCATGAGAATGGAGACCAATGCAGATTACTCTGACAATCGTGTTTATTCCCTGATGACCGCCACTCTTGATGTCGAGGGTCTGGCTCTAAACAGCGATGCCAACATGAAGTTCTTTGACAACGAAGCGACTCACAAGGCTGTTATGAGACTGAACAAGGACGGTTTGACCACAAGTGGAACAAACACCCTCCAGAGTCCTCTATCCCTTGAAAACACCTTCAATGCTGGACTTGATTTCTCCAGAGCTACTCTTTCCGTGACCAACAAGGCTGCGTTGTATGACGTGGAGTTTGATAATACCAACTCTCTTACCTTCTCCACCTCTGGCCTTGATTTCAACTCAAAGGCTGAAGCCTCCTACCTTGAATTTGCCTCTTACACTCATGACATCATTGTTGACATGAAGCCCTACACTATCAATGCTAATGTTAATAACAACGTGAAATTCCTGGCTGCCAACTTCATCAATGAGGCCAAGCTGGAGGGAGAGCTGTACAAGATGGACCTGACTGGAAGCATGAAAGCCATCTACAGTGACCAAGAGCTGAAGCACACCTACCAGATAACTTATGCTGACATGACTGCTAATGCAAAGTGCAGCACCACCGGAAGACTGTTTGGAACCCACATGAACCACAACACTGAGCTCGAAGTTATTGGTCTTGCAGCCAGATTCACAAATGACGCTCGCTTCAGCTCCCAGCCCATGCGCTTTGACCACACTATCCGTTGCAGTGTTGTTCCATTTGACTTCAACCTTGACGCCATTTTCAACGCTGATGGAGATGTGACCATGTATGGAAAGCACAGCGCTCAACTCTATGGCAAGCTCCTCCTTAAAGCGCAGCCCCTGGCTTTTATCAGCACCCATGAAACCAGAGGATCACTGACACAGCGGCTGGAAAACGGCTACTCTCTGGAGACCACCTTTGACAACCAGATGGACACATCTCTGTCCCTTGAAGAGCAGAGGACCAGCTTCAGAATGAAGTCTAAAATGAACGAACATGCTTTCAATCAAGATATGAGTGTGTACAACACTCCTGAGAGGATTGGAATGGAAGCCTCTGGCACCATACTTACAAACGTGTTCAACTCAGAAACCACAGAGAATCAGGAGTTCACCACGTCTGGTTTTCTCAAGTATGACAAGAACACAAATTGCCCTGTGATTCAGCTCCCTCTGATTCAAAGTGTACCCATCTTCTTGGAAAGCATCAAGGGATTTGTTGTGCAGATGGCTGAGGCAGTGCAGAGCTTCATTAACAATGAGGAGGTGAGGGCGAGACTTGAAGCTATTCCCCAGCAGGTCAGCAACTTTGTGTCTCAACTGAATATCCAAGATAAGGTCAGGCAACTGAAGCAGATCTTCAGCGATTTAACCCAGGAATTCTCTATCTCCATGGAAGACGTAGAAGGCTTTATGGGACTGGCAGTAGACAATTTCCAGAAAGTGCTGAATGAGTTCACATTTTATCTTCAAAAATTTGCTGAAATGACCAAACAGATGATGGAAAATTTCACCTTGCCTGAAACAATCGCTCAGAAGATCCAAGAAGTGTGGGACGAGTATGACATCAGAGGTATGTTCATCTACGTGGTTGATACCATCAACATGGTGATTGGGAAGATTGACCTGGAAAAACTGAAGGGCACCAGCATAGCTTTCCTTGTCGACATTGACAACAAATTCAACATCCAGCTTCAAATGCAGGAGTTCCTCAGAGACGTCAAGTCCTTCATTGAGCACATTGACATCCAGGGATTTGTCAGAGATCTGAAAAGATTCATTCTGAGCTTCAACTATCAATATATCATTGAAGATTTGAGGATAATCCCCACTGAAGTGTTCACCAAAGTATTAGACTTCATCAGGTCAGTGATTCGGAACAGTGACATCGTTGGTAATTTCAACACCTTCTATGCCAAAATGAGAGAGATGATTGTGAAGTTTGAACTTGACCAAAAACTCCAAGCTTTCGTGGAAAAGGCATTGGACCTCATCAGGCAATTTAAAATTGAAGAAACCATCTCATCAGTCTTCCAGATGGTGAAAGACGCAGACATCCCAGCTAAATTGGTGCAGACCTTCCAAACAGCTATTGATTACTTGAAAGCAACTGAGGTTAGGGATATTATTGAAGACCTGAATAACTTCATTGAGACCATTGTTCAGAAGCTCAAGGCCATGGAATACAATGACTTTGTCAATTATGCCAATGAAGTCATTGCTCAATACACAACCTCCATGAATGAGATGATCAAAACCCTGGAGATCCCACAGAAACTTGAGGCGACAAGGGAATTCATCAACCTCGCTTTATCCTCTCTGAGGGACTTCATTGAGAAACTGAGAGAAGTAAAAGTTGCAGAAGTTGTGAAATATGTCAGGAACATCTTCGACGAGGTTGTTCTGAACAACTTTAAGACGTTTGCTGAATTTGTGATGGAGGGAATTGCCGAACTCAACATCAAGGAAAAATTGACAGACTTTCTGGAGATGGCGAAAGCTTGCTACAACGAAGTCGTTCAGACCACCTATTTCATGTTCAGAAAAGTGGTAAGGAGCCTGAAGAGCTTTGTACCTGAGCAGAAGATCATTGAAGAGGTTGAGCAGATGATCACTGGGCTGATGACTGCACTGAGAAGCATTGAGCTGAACATCCCATCCTTCACTGTTCCTCTGACTGATCTCGTCATGCCCTCCATGACATTCAGCATGGATAGGTTTAGAGCAATCGAGATCCCAGATCACCTGGACATCCCAGAGTTCACCATTCTGGACTTCTACACTGTTCCAGCCACTACCATCTCATACATGGAACTGAAGCAGAAAATCATGGATCTCATCGAGTTCATTCTGAACTTCAGGGTCAGCATGGTTGATGTGGATGCTTTCTTTGGAGACCTGAGTCTCAACTACCTTCCTGCGATGCCCGAGTTAGCCTTCCCAGAATTCACTTTCCCCGAGATCTCCTTCCCCAGTATCCCTCAAGTGCCTGTTGAAAAACTTGTTAAGACTCTGGAAATCCCTGAGATCAAGCTGCCGACCATTCCAAAAGAGTTCATGATGCCATGCTTTGGAAAACTGTATGGAGAAGTGAGGTTCAACACTCCAGTGTACACTCTTAAGACAAATGCTGAGTTCCAGAATTCTTCCGAGAATGAAATGACACCACAGTTCACAGGGCTCTTGACTTCCATGGGCATGTCACCAAGTTTTAAAATTCTGAATTACAAACTGGACTCCACTGTCCGTATTGCTGCTCCAAGGAGGAGCCGTCTTGTCATCGCAGAGTCAGTGAAGTTCAACCACATGGTATTTGGAGTTGAAGAGCAAGCGTCTCTGAACCTCTATGGCCTATCAGCACAGGCCCAGGCCAAGACCGGACTGAAGATCACCACCACGCCTTACACCGCTGACTTCATGAACAATGCATTCATTGCTTTGGAAGGAGGAATGTCCGCCTCTCTCGAAACAACTTACAACCATTTGATGAACCTTGAGGTCTTTGATATCAGGTCTGAAGCCAGTTTGAGCCAGAAAGTTATCGCTCGCCAAGACGGTTTGCAGCTCACACTGTCAGTCGACAACAGCGGCAATACTAAGCTCAATGATAGAGAGGGAAGTCACAAGAGCAACCTGGAGATGTCAGTCACTCCCAGCATCACCACACTGACCTTCACCGGCGACACTGACACAGCCATTCTGAAGATGAAGCAGCAGGTTAATGCTGAGATGGGAACTCTGACTTACTTGAAATTTAATGTCCGCAACGAGGCAGGAGCACCCATGATTAAGAACAGCCTGTTTGTGGCAACTGGAAATGCTAACCTGTTTGATCTGAAAATTGACATCAGTGCAAACCACGACACAGAGCTGCACGGAGCCGTCAGCGGAATCCTGTCCAACAGAATCCACTTTTTGGCCCGTCCAATGGAGATTGTCTTTGACTTCCAAAACAAAGGAAACACCAAAGTTAACATTTTCGAAAGTGTGAATGCCAAGATAGATTTGCAGAGCGATTACTCAGCCCTTTTCAAGCCCGACACCCAAAAGATGAACACAGTCACCATGGCTCGTTTCAACCAGTACAAAGTCTTCTACAACGTCACCCTTGACAATCATGACGATGAGGCTGGAGTCTTTGTTGCCATGGAAGGTGAGGCCAACCTTGACTTCCTGACATCCCCCATCAGCATCCCTGAGCTGGACTTCCCGTTTATTGACTTCCGTACTCCTGCTATCAGCGATCTTAACCTGTATGAGCAAACTAGGCTGAAGGACTTCCTGACCACCACCGAACAGTCTGTTGATGTGGATGCCAAGATCATGTACAAGAAGAGCAAGGATTCTCCCCTTGTCAATCTGATGGGCCTGGTCCAGATTCCCCGTCTGGGTGACTTTGTTACAGAGCTGGTCATGAAATCTTCCTTTGTCAATTTGAACCTTAACGCTGGACTGTACACCGATGATGACTTTGTGTTCCGTCTCGGAGCTACCACTGCTTCAGTATTCGAAGCCCTCAAAGCCAAACTCGACGGCACCACCAGCCTAACAACCAGCAGAGGACTCAAGTTGGCCAACTCCCTGTCCCTGGAAAACAAGCACCTGGAAGGCACTCACGACAGCAGCTTCAGTGTGAATACTGAGACTTTTGAAACGGCTGTCTCCGTAGCTACCGTTGCAAAGATTGCACTGCCTATTGTCAACCTGGAGGCAAACCAGAACCTGGTCGCCGACACCAAAACCAAACCCAATGCCGTGTCCACTCTCAGGATGACTGGTGAGGTCAACATCCCTGTGATCAAGGTCAACGTGAAGGCTGGGGCTGACCACAGTCTGAAGATGGAGGGAACCTTGGAGTACATTTCTATGGAGTCATCAACCAGGGGGAGCATGGATGGCACAGTGTTTGAAGACTACCTGATGGTGGGAGTCCTGGACAACGAGGTCAATGTGTACCTGAATGAAAACGGCCTGCGCTCCACCTCCAAAGTCATCGCAGATGCTAAGCTTAACCGCGGCAACGACAAGATCTTCAGCATGGATGTGAATGAGAACCTGGCCATGGAAGCCGCCATGAGCCGTGTCTACGCAGTGCTGAAGTACACTGGCAACAACGAGGCCCACCTGTTTGACTTCAACACCAATGGGAAGCACGTCGCTCAGGTCAACTTTGACTTTGTACCAATGCAGTCAATGACCTTTGACTTGGAGATGGACGTGTCTCAGCCAACCAGCATCGGCGACTTCGCCTTCTCCGAGAAGTCTGTTGCTGAAATTTCACCAGCCAAGCAGCTGATCACTACCAACACCAGGTTTGTTAGTCCAGTGTACACGACCAACGTTATCACTGAAGTGGAAGGCAATGCTCCCGTCTTCAAGGTCAATGTCAAGTCCTCTGCCACCTCCTTCATCACCTTCCTGGAATACGACATGGATGGTGAGTTGATGACATTTCTTAACATGTGTGACCATGTTTATTGTCTGCAACGCTGGACTCTAAATCTCCTACAATCGCTTTCTCTCAACAGCTTCATCCACCACCAACTTTGAGAACAATGCCCTGAACATGATCAACAAGATGACCCTGACACATACCGACATGAACGTGGACGTCAACCACGTTATTTCTCAAGCACTGCGGTAACCTTTTTTTGGTTTGATTCACAATTAATGCTCTGCTTAATAATAATTTCCTGTCGCAATCTATCCTGAAATAATTCATTTGATTTCTTCACATTTCAGGAGAAAGCGCCAGGCTGACGATAGGTAAATACCAAATTTACTTTTTAAACTTTACTCTTCAGTCATGTAAGAGATAAGTTTTTGTTCGTATCAAATTGCGGATAAAAATATATTTATATATAACAATTAACATTTGGAAAAACGTTCTTTTTCTTCCAGCATCTCTCACCACACCTTGAACGTGGACATCAGCAGTCCTACCTTCACTGACATGAACCTGCGTTACGCTGCCAGCAGAAACGGCATCAGCACCTCCTTCTCTTCCCCATCTGCTGGATTCCTGGGTTTTCAGATGAACGGCAGGATCCCAGCTCCAATGACCGCAAGAGTCTATGGCCGTTATCCTGTAAGTGTCGCTCCCTCCCTTTTGCAACCTCATTAAAAAAAAAATCCAAACCCCACAATATCACAGTAAAAGTCAAATACTTATTTTGTTTGATCTTTCCTCCCTGTTCAACAGTCTGCACCAGAGGTCGATGTTGACATCTTCATGGTGAAGACATCTCCTAAGGATGCTGACAACATGAACCTGCAGTTCACATACAACATGGAGACGCCCAAGGCCATGCTGTCTGAAATTAAGATGAAGTTCCCCTCCATGGTGTCTACCCTCAGAATGTTTGCTGACAAGTACGAGGTCACAAACAACATGGAGCAGCTGAAGAACGCCGTTGTCACTCGCGTCGGTGAGGCCTACGACGCCGCCATCAACTATGACATTCAAATGAGCCAGCTGTCCATCTTCTTCAGGAACATCTTTGTCCAGTACCAGAAGACTGTCCAGGTCTTCCTGGATGCTGTTGTTAGGTTCTTGAGGGAGACCCAGTTCAAACTGCCTGGGTCTGATGAGATGACCACTCTTCCCGAGCTCCTCCAGAAGCTGACGAGCAGCATCTCGCAATCGCTTGATAAAATCATCCAGAATGTTTACGTCGTCATGGAGTCGTACTATGACTCCCTTGTTGAGTTCTTCAGAAATGTCCAGGTGCGCATGCCAGTTGGAGATGCAATTAACGGAGGCCAGATCATCGAGAAGGTCAAAACATCTCTGAAGACCATCTTTGACGAAGTTGTGGACTTTGTGAAAAATATGGAGAGCCTTGACACAATGCTGGTTAAAATGGGCGAGACCTTTAAGGTTGTTGTTGAGAAAACTCAGGAGTTTGTTGACTCTCTCAAGTCAGACTATTTAGATGCAATGTTCATCCACGTCAATAACCTGTACCTTAGATTTGTCACTGTGCTTAAGAATGTCTTTGACGAGATCTCTTACATAAACATGCAGCAGATTAACAATGTATTTGAGTACATGATGGACAGGTTCATTTACATGGTGGACCAGTTCAATACCACTGTTTACGGTGTCCTGCAGCAGGCTTCAGAAGAAGCTCAAGCCTTTATGAAGGTTAACGAAGGAAGGCTTGAGATCAACCTTCCGTTGTCCTTCCAACTGTAGGGACCCGTCGCTGACTGAAGTCTAAGTCCATGTGAAACACTACCATCTGTTAAACATCTGTTTCTTGGAAAGAGTATGGACATTTTGCTCTTTTGCTATTTGTTTTTTTTCGAGAACTTAGAAGCAGTTGTTTGTAGTTAAAATTGCATCTGTTGTTGTATGTAAACCTTGCAATTGTAACATTTTATTGTCATCTATTAGTCTCTGAAGAGTTAACAGCATCAATAAAACACGAGAACACAACCTGTTAACGTTTGAGTCTCTTATTTCGTTCATTTGTTGCTTCGTTCAATTGCTTTGCTGAAAGCTACGGGAAAATACATCGATGTTCCATTGACACACAACCTGGTGAGTTCAAAGACTAATACATTTAAATACATTGACATCCTCTACTGCCCCACGACTCCTCACCCCCTCCCCTCCCCTCACCCGACCCACTCTGCTACTACGATTACTACCCCGCTAATACTCACCCGTCCCGCTCTACTACCACCCCACTGCTACTCACCTGACCCGCTCTACTAATACCACTACTCAGCCATCCCTCTTTACTCCTACCCACTCCACTACTACCCACTACTCACCCAACCCACTCTACTACTGTCCACTCCAGTGCTGCCCCACTACCACTCACCCGACCAACTACTACCACTACCGCCACTCACCCGACCCACTCTCCACTCCACTACTACCCAGTCACTAACCACTACTACCAGTCCCCCACCACTACACACCACTAAACACCACTACACACTACTACACACTACACACCACTACACAACACTACACACCACTACGCACTACTACGCACCACTACACACACTACACACTACTACACACAACTACACAC